>SOZL01001057.1:164039-225777 GCA_009733165.1 Naja naja
CAGCGGCCGCATTCTGCACCAACTGCAATCTCCGGATGGTATGCAAGGGCAGTCCTAGATAGAGAGCGTTGCAGCAGTCGAAGTCTCGAGGTGACAAGGGCATGAGTAACGTGCATAGGCATCTCGATCCAGAAAAGGGCGGTTGTCGAACAAGGCGGAGCTGGGCAAAGGCCCCCTGGTGACGGCCCCCACCTGCTCCTCCAACGGAGCCGTACATCCAGGAGGACCCCAGATTCGTGCCCCTATCCACAGGGCACCTCCTCCTGGCCAAGATAACAATCCTGGCTGGGCGAGCACGCATGCATAACCACCAGTCTTGGCGGTTGAGTCGACATGTTCTCTCATCCAGGTCCGTACGCATCAAACACTGGGACATCAGGGAGAGGGCAGCTGATCTGGCCAGGGGTGGAAAAGTACAGCTGAGTATCATCAGGCGTACTGATGGAATTTCACCCCAAAGCCACGGATGATCACCCAGCGGTTTCATGTAGATATTAAATAAGAGAGGGGAAGGACCGACCCTGGGACCCCACAAGAGAGAGCCCTCGGGGTCGACCGAACCCTCCCACTAACCTGATTGTCGCCCGAGAGGTAGGAGGAGAACCACTGAAGAACAGTGCCCCCCACTCCCAACCCGAGGCTGACAAAGGGATACCATGGTCGATGGTATCGAAAGCCGCCGAGAGGTCCAATAGGACCAGGACAGAGGAAAAACCCTGTCCTGGGCCCTCCAAAGATCATCCATCAGCGCGACCAATGCCGTCTCCGTGCTGTAACCGGTGGAAGCCGATTGGTATGGATCCAGGTAGTCCTTCATCCAGGAAAAGCGGAACCTGCTGAGCCACCACACTCTCAACAACCTTACGCCAAAAGCGAAGGTTGGAGACCGGACGAAAAGTTGTCTAACACGGTCGGGTCCAAGGCAGGCTTCTTCAGAAGGGGTCTCACCACCGCCTCCTTCAAGGCGGAGGGAAAACACCCTCCCTCAATGAAGCGTTGACAACTGCCCGAGAGCCAACTACGCAGGTGACCTCCCTGGCGGCATAAGTCAGCCAGGAGGACACGGTCCAACAAACATGTGGTGGAACTCAGTCGCGCAATAATCCTGTCACTTCATCCTCGGAACAGGATCAACCTCCCAGATAACAATGGCCAGACCACCCTGGCCGTTCCTCCGACACTGCAAATCAGAGGACAACCCGTCCCAATCAATAGCATCTTATCCGACCAGATTTGACCAACTCTCAGCCCTGCCCGTGGGTCCGCCCCCTCAAGCGGCGAGGGAGGGAGGTAACCCAAACAGGGCGGCTGGGCGGTTATCTGCGGACGCTATGAGAGTGGAGAGATAAGACCTTCTCGCCTCCCATAGCTACCAGGTAAGTCCTAATGTAGGCTCTTAGCTGGGCACGATCGGATTGAGAACGGGTAGACCTCCACCTGCTCTCTAAACCCCACGACGACGTTCATCTCCCGGAGCTCCTCAGTATACCAGGGAGCAAACCGATCCACGACGGTAAGGGGACGATGGGGACAACCCTGTCGAGGGCCTCCGGCAGCCCATTGCCAGGCCACTGCCAGATCCTCGCAGAGTCGGAGCAAGGGAAGAGGGAAAAACCCCAGTTCTGCCTGGAACCTTTCAGGGTCCATCAGGCGCCTGGGGCGGAACCACCTAAGTGGCTCCTCCTCCCAGCAGTGGGGGCGGCCTGTTGGAAGACCAGCCATAGGAGATAGTGATCAGACCATGGAACGGGCAAGACTGTCAAAGTAGCCTGCCCTCTGTCACTCCGCCACCGCTCAGAGACAAAAACTAGGTCAAGAGTATTCCCCTCATGAGTCGGGCCTTGAATCAACTGGGTCAGGCCCATAGCCTCCATAGAAGCCATGAACTCCTGGGCCAAACCCGACGCTCCCCCAGGGAAGGCAGATTAAAGTCCCCAGAACCATAAGATCCGGGAGCTCCACCGCCACCCCAGAGAGGAGGTCGAGAAGCCCAGGTAGGGCCGCTGCCACACAGCTGGGGAAAGGTATGTAAGCAGCAGGCCCACCTGACCACTAGGCCCCCACCTCACAAGGAGGGTCTCACTCCCTATCTCTGCAACAGTGACCTCCCTTGGAAACAGGGTCTCCCTAATAACCACGGCCACCCCACCACCCCTACCCTGAGCCCGTGGTCGGTGCAAAACCCGAAAACCTGGAGGGCATAAATCAACCAGAGGGACACCTCCTCCGCCCAGCCAGGTCTCGTGATACAAGCCAGGTCCAGCCTCCTCCTCAATGATCTCAGGGAGGAGGGAAGATTTATTAGCCATGGACCTGGCATTAAAATACACCAACCCAAGGCCAGGGATCCCAATTCCATGCTCCCTAGGGAGGAGGCCACAGGGTCGGAGCGGCCGCAAAAGATGGCGGGTGCGTGCTCCCAGCACATGATATGGCCCTGTGCCTCGACGCCCTCTGCCAATTCCAACCACCCTGGGATCGCGGTCCCCACCTCACACCAAGCCCCGCCACGCCTCCCTTACCATGCCCGGGCTGAAGAAAGACCCCTCTGCCCCTCCTAACCCCTTAAGACGACCAATTAGAAATTTTAAAACCTCCCTTCCGAGATAAACAAAATTTAAAACCCTTGGTCATGCTATGCCCCTCTCGAATAATAAACCCGCATCGAGGAGGGGCTTTGACAAAGCAGCGGGACATCTCAGGGACAGGGGAACACCCCTGAGCCGCAGCTCAAGAGAAGAGTAGATATATCCCATAGTGGTTATTGCTAGGGAGCAGTCAAGTCCAGAATAGATGATAAAAGATGGTAAAAGTTCAGTTCACGATGGTCAGTCAGTTCTAGAGCCAAAAACAACAGAAGACTTCCGCCCGGTGGCATTCTCACTACCCACCGGGAAGTAAGTTCTGTGAACTCTGAGACAGCTCAAAATCCTCTCTCTCACCGAGGGAACAGTAATCAGGATAGCTCTAGTCCAGGGGGGCAAAAACACCACTGGTCTCTCACCTTATGTGACATATCGCAACCTTTTTTCCCTTCGCTAATCCGGGTGTGCACATGGCCAGCGTGTGACTGTGGGCCGGGAGTTTGAGCAATGACATTCATCAAGGGAAGAAGCCTATCACTGAAATATGGTATTTTGAAATCATTACTTTCTGATGTAACATACAGTTAGATCAGCACAAGATTATTCTTTTCTAGATCTCCATAATACTGCTTGCTCATATTTGTCTGAATATATCATCTTAAATTTTACAGAAATAGAATTTTGAAGCTATTCATCTTCTTCAAGGCATTTGAAGTGCAATGTTCTGGTTAGTAGCGAGCTGTTACATGGACCAGAGGAGCTAGGGTACAAGCCTGAATGCAGTGGGAGTCTCCTCCCCCACCATTGTTGGCTTCCAAATTGTAGCACTTAGTCTCTTGATAATAATAGCAGAGTTGACAAAGTGGTAGAAGAAGTATAGATTAGTGTTTTGCAGTGTTTCAGGATCGATTCTGAAAACATGCTTCAGAAAATGTAAACGCCAGCCTTTTTTCTATGACATAGTTACTTTAATGAGTTACAGGCAGGTGCTGCTTTTTGAAGAACCTCCTTGAAGTTGAATCCAGAGCACGGAAGTATAACGTATCTCGGAAAGAGGGGTCCAGTTCATGGCTAAGTTCTGGGTTTAAGGCCAGGGCCTTAGCTTGGCCTTTCATCCGAGCACCAATGGTGGTGAGGGGAGCAGAGATATTGAATGCCATGGTAAAAGAGTACCTGAGGTGTTATGTGAACTAGCACAGGATAAACTGAGCCTGGTTTGTTCTCCATCTTTGGCCACAAACTACTAGCAAAAGTAGTAGCTGATCACAAGGCAAGGAGGCATTGAGAAATGTTTCCCCTTTTGCATTTGAGCATCC
The DNA here is from genome assembly GCA_009733165.1 of Naja naja. Taxonomy (NCBI): domain Eukaryota; kingdom Metazoa; phylum Chordata; class Lepidosauria; order Squamata; family Elapidae; genus Naja; species Naja naja. Next base: position 167,941 of record SOZL01001057.1, read on the forward strand.
AAGAAGGGACAGGAAAGACAAAGAAAAAGAAAGAAAGGAAAGAGAGCAAGGAAGGAAAAACAAGGAAAGAGGGGAAGAAAGAAGAAAGGAAAATGAAGAGAGAAGCAAAAAGAAAAAGAAAGAAGGGAAAAAAGAAGGAAAGGAAGGAGATTATAATCAGAGGGAGTCAGATTCTGAGGGATGTTCTAGCTCAGTACCTGGCTACTAGCAGCCCTGCTGCCCTTTCACCATCCCCTTGTCCCCTCCTCCTGATGGTCTTCCCTCCTATTGCTGAGGATGCTTTGGTTACAAAGCCAGGTCTGCTCACATGGAGAGGGAGTGGGCCTCCCTTCGACCTGCACACTTTCCCCTCCTGCATACACCATGAGTAACGTGCCCAAGGAGAGTGAGCACAGCAGCAGCAGCCTTGAGGAGGAGGTAAGTGCAGCCAGGTGCCCCTTTAGGGAAGGGGGCTGAGCTGTGGGGTCCCAGTGGCCTGAGAGCTTGAGGGCCAGGCTGGGTGCTTGGCCTCTGCTGACCAGGGCTCTGGGTAGTCTGTGTTGCTGCCCTTTCCATGACCTGAGAGTAATGGTGAGGCTCCTCTGGAGGACAAGGGTTTGGCTCTCACCCTGGTTTTTCCTTCCTCTCCTAGAGACAATGGATTCCCCCCCCCCGACTTGCCTGGATCACCACAGGCGCCCTCCCATGATGTCGAGCTGGCCACACGACACCACCCCAGCCATGCCCACTTTGCCCACACCCACCCAGTCACATGACCACCCAGCCACGCCCACCCAGCCAGTCATTAGGGCAAAGAACTGGTTGTTAAATTATTTGAATCCCACCACTACCCATAACCTGTTAGCCCTAAAGAATGACAACAGCATAATCATACTTCCAGCAGATAAAGTTAATGCCACAGTACTAATGGACAGAAAAGACTACGAAGCAAAACTGACAGACCTACTCCAAGACTCCACATACACACCCATAAACATGGACCCAACCACATATCTGGCAAAAATAACCAAGAAGAAAATCATAACCAGCAATATGAGCAAAGAGATCCAACAGACAATCATCCCAAGAGAAAAATCTTCCAGATGCCCCAAACTATATGGCCTCCCCAAAATACACAAAGAAGGCATACCTCTGAGACCCATAGTCAGCTCCAGAGGAGCACCACTACAAAACCTAGCCAAACACCTAGCAAAGCAGCTACAGCCCCATGCTGAAGCAGCAGCTTCACATGTACAAAACTCATACCACCTCTTAGAAATGATCACAGATCTACACATGGAACAAAAAGATCTGCTTCTAAGTTTTGACGTGGTTTCACTATTCACTCAAGTCCCGATAAAAGAAACCCTAGAAATCATCAAAAACAAATACCAACCACCCAAACACCTCATGGAACTAGCAGAACACTGCTTAACCAACACATATTTCATATACAAAGGACAAAGATACAAGCAAATTGAAGGAGCCCCTATGGGATCACTACTGTCACCCATTATTGCAAACCTGTTCATAGAAGAATTTGAATCCAGAGCCCTGGCAAATGCCACCCACAAACCCAAACTATGGTTAAGATACATCAATGACACATTTGTTATTTGGCCCTATGGAAAAGGAAACCTAAACTATTTCCTAACACATCTAAACAGCACACACCCCAAAATCAAATTCACCATGGAAACAGAAACAAACAACTACCATTCCTAGATGTACTAATCTACAAAAAAACAGATGGCACACTAGGACACACCATATACCAAAAGAAAACACACACCAACCACTACCTCAACGCCCAATCCCACCACCACCCAGCACAGATAAACTCTGTGGCCAAAACACTAATTGCTAGAACCAAACACCTGACAGACAAGACCCACAAAAAGACTGAACTATGCACCCTGACTAAAGTACTGACAGCCAACGGGTTCCACAAAAGCAAAATCACAGGCCTGATCCACAAAAATACACTGAGACATAATAGAGACCTAGAAGATGAATAGACCTATGGAACAGCTGTCCTGCCCTACATAAGAGATACTACAGACAAAATCAGTAAGATACTACACAGGCATCACATCAAGACTGCCTTCAAAACAGACAGAAAAATAGCAGCCATCCTAAGAAACCCCAAAGATAAAATTGACCTGGAAAACCAAGGCATATATGAAGTCCCCTGAGCATCATGCCCTGCCACATACATTGGACAGACCAATAGAAGAATAAGTACCCACCTGGATGAACACAAAAATGCAGTAAAAAAGCTGGAACACACTTCCTCACTAGTCCAACACATGAAAGCCACAGGTCATAGCATTAACTTCAGTGGCACCAAACCCTAGCCACTATAGAAAACCCCAGCTACAGAATTATCAGAGAAGCCATAGAGATTGAAAAAAGACCTGAAAGCATGAATAGAAGAGATGACTCCACCAGACTGTCAAGTATCTGGAAGCCTGCATTCACAAACAAAAAAATCTCCACACCACAAGCCAAGGAAACACCTGGGCACTAACAGACCTTCCCTGATACCTCCAGCTCGGGCACACCCCAACCAGCCACCCAGATGAAACCTAGCTTCCTAATAAATGATAGCCGGCCATTCACCCGAAGCCAAGCCATACTAAAAAACCCCAATACAGGAAACACAACGTTGCTAGCCAATCAAGACAAAAAAATGCTACAAAATAGACAAAAGATATTAGAAACACCAATCAAGCAGAACACAGCAAACTCCAAGACCAATAAACACAGACCAAGTCTCCCAACCAATCAGGATGAAGAAAAAACATTCTAACACAGCAGGAGGCCAGCACCAAATTTGAAACTGAAATGGCTGTGAAAGCCTGACACACAGATGAACCCAATACACAAGCCTGATGATGGCAGATGAGATTCTGCCGAAACATCGCTACAACTTTAAAAGCACAACTATAATGATGTGGGAAAATACCCGTACAAAGCTGAATACGATAGATAGATAGATAGATAGATAGATAGATAGATAGATAGATAGATAGATAGATCGATCACCACAGAGCGAACAGCACAGTTACCATTTGCTTTATTGCTCAACTATTTTAACTGCTTAACTGTAACAGGAAACAAGAAAGTCTACTTAGAACAAAAGAGCATAAATCATAGATCCAAACCTGTAAACACTGCCATCAACTGGCTGAATAATACTGTAGTTGTTGCATAAGAATAAATTGCAACAATGAATTCCAACAACCACAAAACTGCAAAAGATCTAGTTATTTTACTGTATTCACCATTCCTGTAACTGCAGAAGCAGTAAGTGAATTAATGTCTTTCAAACAGGAATCTGAAATGTGATAGAGAATTTTCTTGGACTAAAAGGAGACATGAAAATCAAGTTCATTGAATGAACGTTCTACTTCTGTGGCTTGTATGCTGTGGCTTTTTGCAAAATCATCCCAGGTCACATAATTGTAAGTAGGGAAGATGTTTTGAAACTGGAATATCAGCTATGGGCTGAGGTTGATGCTATCTATTCCTGCCTTCCTGAAATAATAAGTGGTCTGTTCATATGCTGGAGCAATCATGAAGTATGGCCTCAGCCTCAGACCTATAACTGATATTTCTCCCCACTTGCAATGAAAGAGATGGAAACAGTGTCTTTTACACTGCTTGATTTACATAGATACCAGTGCAACATTAATTTTACCTAAGCATTAAAGGAAGCAGTAAAGTGGAAATGGGCTGCAATGTAACTAGAGATAATGAACATTGCACACTCAGAAACACGTAGATTTCTCCCATAGAGTGTGATTACTCCCTTGGACAATTCCCCACATACTTTCTCTTGGAAGAAAATTCAGGGCTCAATTTTCCTGCTAAGAGAATGCATCAGAAGAGAAGAAAACAAACAAACAAATGTTGCCGCCATTTGAAATTAAAAGGTTGAAGCCAGCTGGTTGGGAGGGGATTTATTTCAGAAGTGAAGTGACATTCATCTATTCGGTTCTGGAGCAGCTGACCAATTGGTTGCGTTAGTTAGATTTTTATCGGGTTCTGGGGTTTTGTGATTAAGATGCTTCAGGGGGTTCTGCAATGTGGTGAGCCTTGTGTGTTTTGCTATTCTAATGGTGTTGGTAAATCCTATTGTGCCTTAAAGGTCCTGTCCTGTCCTTGGAATTGGGTAGGGGCATGTAGATTTTAAATCCCTTCATTTCCCTATTCTTGGTCTATTCAGTTTGTTTGATTATGAATGGGGTCTAGCTGACAGCATTTGTTTCCTTATGAATGGAGCCATCTAGATCAGTGGTCACCAACCAGTGGGCCGGGGACCACTGGTGGTCCTTGAGAAAATTTTGGTGTTCCGCAGAGAAATGTCACCCCCAAAGCACCCCCAAAAGCAATAAATCCAGTCTGCGCAGGAACACAAGGCTGCACCACCCACATGGCCCACGGGAACACAAGGCTTGTTGTTCACACATCGCAAACAACACGAGGTATTGAGGGGAGCAGGGAAAGGGTGGAGGGGGGAACTTGCCCCATGCGCCCCACACGCCTTGCCTGGCCACCGGGCTGCTTCTTTCCTCTTCTTCTTTTTTTGGCTGCACACAAGGAAAAAGCAAAAGTATTTCTTTCTCTCCCCCAAACTCCTCCAGAAATGAGTCTTTGGGACCCTGCAAGGCATCCTGCTCCAAGAGGCTGTGCCAGTGCAACAAGTCTCACAAAGACTCATTACTGGCGGAGTTTGGGGGAGAGAAAGAAAGACTTCTGCTGCTTCTGCTGCTTTCCTTGCATGAAGCCAAAAGTCTCTCTCTCTATCCTCCCACCCAGAGAACGGAGCTGGAGATGGTATCTGTGATCCCAAATAAAGAACGATCGATTGGTAGCAAAATGGGGTGGGGAATTTTCCTGCAGACTTTTTTTGGGATTTTCCCAGGGTCTCTGCTGCTTTCTGCAGAGATCCTGGAAAAACCTCAGCAAGCCACCGTCAGTCAAAATTAAAATTAGTGGTCCGTGGGATTTAAAATTATGAGCTTGGTGGTCCCTGAGGTCCAAAAGTTTGGCGACCCCTAATCTAGAAAAGTGGCATATGCTTGCGATAAGCATCTTGTTACAATGTATCATTTTCAAGTATTGGCCTCAGGTTGTGGTCAACATCTTGTTACAATGTATCTTTTGCAAGCTTCTGGCTGATTGTGGAATACGCCTTAGGCAGTTTGCCTATTAGTGGCTTGACTTTTTGTATTTGCTGAAGCATTTCTTATGGCTGACCTTTTTTTCTAAGGAAAAAAGTGGGGTGCGATTTCTTCCTACAATCCCCGCTGTTTTAAGCTTTATATATATCAATATATTTAGCACAATTTGCTCAGTATTTAGTGAGAGTAGAGCTGGTATTTGTTGTCAATTTGGCACATCATTAATGAGACTTGTTTAACATTTATTTTGGAGGATTGGCGGGGGGAGAGACAATTTCTCAGGCTAGCTGGGCATGGGTATAGGCATTGGCAGAGGCAGCAGAGAAGAGTTACTATGAGGACTACCACGATGGCTCCTAAGAGGAGAGTGCTTAACCAATGGAGGTCTGGGAGCCACGAAAAGAGTCCTGATGGATCAAAAGGAGATTTTGCATAGCCAATATTTTTGATTAATTTTTGGAGATGCGGTCCTGGCAAGGCAGGCAGGCAGGCTGGGAGGCAGGCCAGGCAAGGCAGGGCCTGGGAGGCAGGCTGGGAAGGTGAGGGTGGCTGGCAGTGGTGGCGACCGGGACTTGCGGCTTGCCCTCACTCACCCAGCTGAAGCAGGGTGGCAGAAGGCAGCCAGCAAGGGCTGGTTGGCTGGCTGGCTGGCTCGGCTGCTGCTGCTGCTGCTGTTGCTGTTGTTGTTGGGAGTGATGGTGCCGGGCGGGAAAATGTTTGTAGGCAGCGCACATGCGCTATAAGTAGGGGCAGGGAAGGGCTGGCAGGGGAGAAGGCAGTCAGCTATTATCGTGCATGTGCATGATGTCAGGCATGCACAATAATGGCTGACTGGGCTAGGAACTGCGGAGTGGGGCTGGTGGCAGGGGAGAATGCCATCCCTGATTGTTGCACCTGCATGCAATGTTGCACATGTGCAATAATGAATAACTGGGCCTTGAAGGGAGGGGCAGGTGGGGGAGAATGAGGCAAAGATTGTCATGCATGTGCAAAAAATGTCATGCATGCGCAGTAAAAAAAACAGGTTTTGGAACAGAGAACTGGTGGAAAGGGGTGGGGCCAGCCAGGGGTCCATTTTACGGATTCTTAGAACTACCAGTAACATTAACGACCAGTTCTATAGAACCGGTGCCAACCGGTAGAATCCCACCCCTGCAGACACTGCTACCCCCCACATGGATCTGGATTGCAGGATTGTTTCTTTCACTCTTCTCCAGCCCAGACTTTTCACTTTTCTAGGAAGTGTGTCCATCCTCCATCTGTGGTGAGAACATGTAAAGTAAATAACAATGACATCAGGAAGAGCTTAGCTTCAGACAGAATCGCAGATTGGTATGTGATCAAACTGCTTCTCATGACTGTGTGGCTAAATTATAGAAAGGAAGGGTGGATTTTGTGCGTAGAAGGTTTTCAATCTTGTTTAATATGATAATTGGTGCCCATCATAATAACATGCCCACCATAAATGATAAAAAGTCCCTTCTTTACATTTTCATTTCCAACATTCATTGGAAATACCTTTATACATTCTTGACAACTTGTCTGAAGTTAAATCCAGGGATAGATCATCTTATAGAATTTTTCTTTTAATGTAAATTTTAAACCTTTTTTCCACATATTCTCCTATTGTTCAAACATTACATTATATCAAAAGTTCCTTGCCCACTGAATCATACAATGTTTTACATGTTCACTTTCCAGATTTAAATTCAATAACATTTTATTGACTTTAGCAACAATATGTTCATCACCAGCACACATTAGGATTTCCAATTCATTTTTAGCGAAGTCAAACCCATAACTCTTTTTGTCTAATTTAAATCTTTCTTTCAATTGTAAATATGTAAACCAATGGCAGACATGATTCTGATTCTAACTCCTCCTTAGACTTGAGGGTAGGGTCACCAAAATTAAAATATATTATTTTACCATAAGTCAAACAGTTCGGCTTCGACTCCATTTCTTTTCTTTAAAAAGTTTCCTGTAGCAAAACCCAAAGAGGCACCTTCATAGAAAACTTTGTTTTATATTTATTCCAAACTCTCAGGATGATACGTCTAACAAAATGGTTGTTGAAATCAATATTTACTTCAACCATGTCATATCATATGTAACCATGCCATCCAGATCTTAATTCATGACTTTCTAAGTCACATAGCTTCTTATTCTGAAGGTTCACTCATTCCTTTAGCCAGACCAAACAGCAAGCATCAAAATACAATTTCAAATCCCACCAGCTAGCTTGTCTTCAGGTCTCTGCCATACAGAGTGCCATGCAGAGTGCCATGCACTATTACAAATCTACCAAGTGCATCTAGTAAAAGCAGCTTGGGTTTAAATTGGGGTTTTATATATAAAACAACTCCAGTAATCTCTTTCAACCCAGAAGATATAAATTCATCCCTTAATCATTCATTCAATATTTCTCATTTCTTAATATGTTGCTACCTCAGAATTACAGGGTTCTATCTGACACTTTTGTCAAAAATGAATTAAGAGTGTGACAAGAATCTATCTACCATGACTTAATTTTTTAACAACTTATTTTGTAAAATTTCTAAATAGATTCACCACAAATAGCAAAATTACAAGGTTCTATCTACACTATTGCACGAAAAGTCAGAACTATAGTGTTATATTTGCATCAGCCAATTGTTGTGCTTGGCTGATCCCATGTGACAGAGCAAGGTTGGAGCCAGCAGCGCCTAGTGTTGCCTCCATTTCTGGACATGTGAATACTGAAATAATGTCTCTTTTCCACAAAGCAAGTTCAGACTTATATGAACCAAGTGGATCCGAGTATGTTCCAGAAACTGAAGATGACCAATTGGATATGGAACTTTTAATTGAAAATGAGTGAGTCAAACTCTCTTACTATCAATCTGTATTCAACAATGAATTTAACTTGGCATTCCACATACCCAAAATAGATCGCTATGACCTTTGCGAGGAACATAAATTTGCCTCTTCAATTGGGCAGGTAGAAGAGATGCTACAAAAGAAATATGATTCATATATCCAATAGAAGAATTTAATGAGACATTATAGACAGGAATAAAGAGGAGACAAAACTAGGCTGGTAATATGTTTTGGCATGGAGAATGTCATCACTTTGCCAAAATCTGGTACAAGCAGGTTTTTTTACAAGCTTAAAGTTAACTTGTACAATATGGCTGCTCATACATCACATTTCTCAGGTGATTAAATACTTCTTTGGCTTTAGATGGGGCATTTGCCCTGTTAATATTCCATCTAATAAATTTAATTTCCATCTTTGAGTGAAATGGCAAATTCATGTACAGGCATCTCAGCCACCTCTTTTTCTTCAGTGTCATCTTTTTCAGGTTGATCTAATGATGGGTTTCAAAGACCAGTCATTGTGCAGAGTGCCAAGATGTCTGACTGCCTGGGCAGTGTTTATTCTTTTTATACCATTTTTACAAGCAAAAAAGAGCAACATAGATACAGCAGTTGGATTGGAGAATAGATCCCACATGGGTGAAACCCCTCAACCACATTGGTATAATCCCTCAACCAATCCTTAAGATTAGTGGTGATGTTAGTAAATGAGATCACCTATAGACCTGGAAAATCAGGGACTCTCCAACCCAACAGATAGAGGATGAGATCATGGGGTAGCAAAAGAGCCCCCCTCCACTAGGCTGCAGTGTGCTGCTAGCATTTAGTGTCATCCAGAGAATCTCAGTGGCTACCACATTTCACTCTTTTTTATTTTAATTAATTAAAGAAGAATCATAAAAGGAGTTAGGAGAGGATTCATAACAATCATTAGAAGAGCATGCTTGCAATTGTTTATACAGGGCATATACTTCATCCTTAGGCAAGGTAGGAGAGGGTTTAGGGTAAAAAGCTGTGATACATATGTTGCAAAGAGAAGGGAGACATTGAACATAGCAGCACCCACTAATTAAAGCACAAATAATGACTACATAGCATAGAATTTTTCCCATTAAGCCTGTGGGCAACCAAGCCCAAAAGCTTTCCAGCAAGATCCTAATTTATCAATTTTCAAATCCAAGGCCAAATTGTTGAAAATATTAAGCTGGTGCTGGATGGTTCGTGACCCATCAAACAAATTAAAACAATATAGATTTTGTAGAATAGCCTTCTTCAACACTTGCATCTCGTGGTGGATTGTTGAGATAGCTGAAGAAGTAACATTAATTGTTTTTGCTAAATTACATAATTGTTTTTGCTAAATTACATGCAACAGAGTTAATGTTAAGGTGAACGTAAGCAGCAATTGCTGGCACGCCCACTATAGACAAAGCTAGCACTACGTATTCTGGTTTTTTAAGTAAGGTTGTTTCAGAGTCACAAGTGTTATCTAGCATGACCCCTCATCGAGAACGATTCAAACGATGAATTTATTGTTTAGAAAATAAAACAGAATCAGCCAGCTGAGGCAGCATTGCGCTTCACTAATATTAGCAGGAAGATAATTAAAAGTTTCTTGAACACATGGAAAAAACCATCCTTGAGGTAGCCAAACATGAGCAAAGTTATAGAAAGTCTCTTCAAAAGCTGTGCAGTTCAAAGTAGGTGAGCTAATATGATGACAGTGAGGTTTTTTACTTGAAGATGTACAATTAACTACTTTTGCACAAGTTGTATTTACAGGGACTGCTACCATTAGGGTGTGTAAGGCAATTGCATCAAGGTGTGGATAATAAGCAGCAAATCACCAATTAGATATAGTCTTATAGTTAAAGTTCCCATGTAATAAAAATCCGCTTAAGCCAGTGAAGTTTTGAATTACTGCAGAAGGAGTACAGACAGGAACTAAACATGTAGAAAGCAAATGTTCCATATCATAAGTTTCAGATAAGCAAAAGAGATCATTCTGTGTGATGTTAGCCAAGCATAAACAAATGAACCTGGATTGGACGCTGTGCCATCTGTAAAGTCAAATTCCTGGGAGTGGGACCAGATCTGGGGACTGGTGTAGACATCCTTGGCTAGGCAGACACAACAAGTTTGAATCCACAAAGGTCCTGTAGAAGCAAGCACAACAATACAGTCCTGCCTCCTTGCCCCCAAGTAGTTAACTAAAACATTTAATTAATTTAAAGTAAATAGAAACATTCAATTACATTCAATTGATTTAAGGGAAATTATACTTTTTAAAAACATTTTAGAGACCCTTCTAGAGACCCTTTCCCTCCTTTTTTATTTATTTGTGGAGACAGGCCTTAAATGACCAATGAGCATTGATTAACTTGTTATTCCAGGCTGTACAATATTGCAAAAAAAAAGAAATCGATTATCAGTTTGTAAAAAGAGGGCTTGCCTCGTGGGTAACATCCATTTACCAGAGTTGATGATGAAACAATCTGCTTGGCTCGATTAACTGTAATATGGCAAGCTTGTGCCAGGCCTCTAGCATTTTGATGAAAAATAGAGTGATTGAAAAAAAAAAAAGCAAAGCTATAGCCTTAAGAAAGAGGCCCAGAAAGGGTCAAGTGACTATGTATGTAAGAAATATCTTTGTTCTTGTAGTAGCTGTTGCAAAATTAAAAATAAGATCATAAGATTAGGACAATCCTGAGCGTAATATAAGCACCTGGAAGATTAAAAATAATTTGACACACATAATGAGAGTCAGAGATTAAATCAATAGGCTGTTGAGGAAAAGTTTTGAGAGTTAAAATAGCAGAACACTTTCCAGGTATCATCATGTAAAGGAAGAAGTCATTAAGCAAGCAAGCCAAAATTCTTTAGGCAAACAATCAGCTTACATAGTCAGGCAAAGGACATTGAAGAGATAAGTTATTCTGAAAATAAAATTGAAAATCAGACTTTACACAACTCCACAATTTATACCTTACTGTACTTATCAAAAATTAGAAGAAAAAGTTATTTGCAAAGCCCGTTGTAGACCTTTCATGATTTTACCTGTTGTGCTGGCAATAGCCATGCATTCTTCATAGTCTTGTTGTAAACCCTCCAGATGGAGTCAAATTTTAGTGTCAATTCTCTGCTTTAATCAAAATATGGATTAAGAGCATGTACAAAGTACAGCTAGTTTTAAATTTTGATTCCCTTTCCTGAAACTGGGAACGGAGTCATCTTCAAAGATCCGGGCAAATTGCCCACCTGGGAACTGAGCCACCTTTACAGATAACGTTCCAGGCAATTTGCCAGTCTCAGCCTATCTATCTGAAGCTCCTTTGTGTGAAAATTGCTAAAAAATCAGGAGATGAAGCTATGTAACCTATAAAAAAGTTATTTTCTAACCTCGCCTTGTTCAAGGCAAAAACTCAAAACAAAGAAAAAAATGGTTAAAGTGATCAAAAGCCTCACTCTCCCCACCCGCCTCCACCTTTACAGCAACCAGCAAGGACAAGAAGGGGGGAAATGTTTAAAATAAATCTCATCCATTTTTTCCACTCAACATTCTTTTCACCAATAAATCACACAAAAATAATTTTCATCATCAGTAAAGCACAAACAAATACACACACAAATAATCCTATCTTTCTCAGGTCCGGACCTTTCTCACACTCTTTCTTACTCTCCTTTCAATCTGGGATAGGGGTCAACACACAAACATTTATACCACCTTTTTTACCATCAACATATTCACACATTTACACTAATCATATGGCTTGCATATTTACAATTCTTTTCTGAGAGCCAATAAGCTCCACTGTAGAGATCTCATCCTCCAGGGCTGGAAGTGATTACATACAGACACATTCTTACACACAACATTTCCAGACCTGGGGAGGGTTTGCCCCTTTAAATTTCCAAATTTTTTTTTCTTTTTTGAAAAACCTGTAGTTTGTTCTCAGAGCATTGGGAGAACTCAAGGAGTGGTTCCAATCACAAAGGCGATTGTGGGCCCGAACCACTGCCTATCTGCCCCACAACTCTAAGTCCAATCCAAAAAGCCAATTTAATTCTCTGGTTGCCAAACATGTTACAATTAATTTATTTTGAACTGCAGCAATTCCAATTAGGGCTATACACAGGTAAAGGATATTTTCTTCAATTCAATCCTATTCAATTCTCCATACAAGTATTTTACATTATTATACATACACAGCTAAGCTCTATTCTGTATGCGATTATTATACATTATTATACATACACATCTAAGAATTTTTAATGGAAATCACATCCTGAAAAGAATAGTAAGCATTTTCTTCTTCTCTTAGTTCTTCCTAACACATAACAGCATAAATTAATGATATTTTCTTTGAACAGCCCCATTGTACTGCATGGAGGGGCTTCCTAACACAGATCTGTGTCTCGTTCCATGCTTCTGAACAGCAGAGCCAACTGTAGACCATTGAACTCAATAGGGCATGCCTTCTACATTCAATTCTGCCATCCAGTGCATCAGAAGAGGGCAGGTGCCTCTATTCTAGTTACATCCATTGTTCTATCTCTTTAAACACTAAATAATTAAAAAAGATTAAACATAAAAATTTAAACAAATACATTTATGTGTCTCTGTCTTGGGTTTCTAGCTTGAATCTCCCCCTTTTTCTAATTGTTCCTTTAATATTTTCCTGATGGGGGTGTGCAATGGCTTCGGAGAATCAAAAATTTAGCCTGTTCAGAAGGACCTGAAAGTCCAATTAGAGAAGATTTTGGAGTGACAATTTTTACCTGATCATAATCAGGAGGGGGGCTTATAGTCAATTATTATTTTGCTGAGACATCAGAGCCAGATGTTTCCACTGCATGACAGCATTGATACCATCAATGTAATATTTGGACTGGAGCCTTGGGTATCCTTAACCTTCTATTCTATTCTATTACGTTCAGGATACCATTTCCCTATCTCCCACCATCTTCTTTTTGTCTAACTCAGTGTACTTTTGTACCTGATTCATGTAGCAGGAATCTAATTTCCTGAACATGTTCCTGCTGATGCTGAGATAGACTGCAACCAATACTTACCATTGATGGGTCCTGAAGGATCCGGGGTCCTGTAGGACGAAGGTGCACCATGTGGTCTATTTCAGATGATGGTAAGCATGTTGGCTGTTGCCTACCCTGGAGGGTTGATGGCCCTGCCCTGCAGGGTTGATGTCCCTGGTTGGGCGCCACTTGATGGGTTTCAAAGACCAGTCATTGTGCAGAGTGCCAAGATGTTTGACTGCCTGGGCAGTGTTTATTCTTTTTATACCATTTTTACAAGCAAGGAAGAGTAGCATAGATACAGCATTTGGGTTGGAGAATAGATCCCGCATGGGTGAAACCCCTCAACCACATTGGTATAACCCCTCAACCAATCCTTAAGGTTAGTGGTGATGTTAGTAAATGAGATCACCTATAGACCTGGAAAATCAGGGACTTTCCAATCCAACAGATAGAGGATGAGATCATGGGGTAGCAAAAGAGGCCCCCTCCACTAGGCTGCAGTGTGCTGCTAGCATCTAGTGTCATCCAGAGAATCTCAGTGGCTACCACAATCTAACTCCATTTCCTCAGTTGGGTCCGGAATTAATTTATGTCTGGACAAGAAATCCTTGGCTTTATCAATAGAATTTAGTCTAAATCTTTGCTCATGGTGTGTAAGTATCATTCCCTCAAGCTTATCCCAACAGAAAGTAATTTGTCTTGTCTTCAGAATATCTGTAAGGAATGAGTAGTTTTTCCTTTTTCTCAAAATTCTGCCAGAAATTTCCTTCAAAACAATTATGTCCACAATATGACTGTGAATTTATATTTCTGTTTCCTCATTCCAGGGGCTTCTCTGGAAAGGTGACAGAAATGCAAGGTGAGAAATGGGGGCATGGCAGATAGTTTTGCTGCTGGAAATGCAGCTCACAGGAGAAATGTATGTTCAAGTCAGTGCTGAAATGACAAAGAGAAAAAGAAGCTGATTTTATGAGAGTGCGAAGGAAGTGGCATTTTTCAGTGTTCCTAACATGTCAGAACTGCTTCAAAGCATGATATGGCCAGCAGTGTGCCCAACAACAGTGAAAAGCTTATAATATACACAGGATTATGGGGGTTTTTTACTGCCCAGTCAGAACTAGAAAAATGGTACATTTGAAGTAAGAAAGGAAAGGAAAGGAAAGAAAAAAGGGAATCTACAAAATCACTAGAAATGAGCCAATGTCCTATAAAGGAAAAGAAATCATTACATTAAAGCAAATCCTGAAAAGAGTACGTGAACAACGGAAAGAATATCGTTTCTTGGCTGCCCGACTTAATAAAACATACTGTTTAGATGGATAACACCGGAGGGAATGTTGGTGTCGTGGCAACGGAAGAAGATCAAGATAGAAACCTTGGATAAAGTTCAAGACTTCCACAACCAACTGGTAGGCACAGAAGAACTGGGTAGTAGTAGAGAAGAATTGGAGTCGGCCAGCCACGAGGACCAACAATTGGAAAAGAAAGAAAAAGAGCAGGAAGAAGAGGAAAAGAAAAAAGAAGAAGGACCACAGGAAGAGAGCAGAGTAAGAACAAGGGCACAAACAGAGGCAAGGAACAACAGGAATTAGCTAGTAGCAGCAAAGAAGAAAAATGGAAAATAACTTGAAAATACTGTCTGTATATATAAATGGACTCAATTCCCCAACTAAATGGAACCAAACCTTTAAGAAATTGGTAAACAAAAAATGGATATAGTGTGCCTCCAGGAGGTATACATTAGAGCTCAGGATAAAAAATATTTAGAATATAAAAAATTAGGAAAACTATGTAGCACTAGCAGAAGAAGAAAAAAGAGGGGTAGTAATTTATGTTAGAGAAGGAATAAGAGCAGAAGTACTTTACGTAGATTCAGTAGGTAGAACATTGATGTTAGAAATCTTATGGGAACAGAGGAAATTACTACTAGTCGTAATATATGCACCCAACAACCAACAAGAAAATTATTATAAAAATTCATGAGAAAATCCTAGAACTAGGTAAAGATATTTGTATGATAGGGGATTTCAATGCAGTCATGGACACAAAAAAGGATTATCATACTAGTAAAATGAAGGAAAAAAAGAACACCTTTCCAAAAACATTTTTTAATATGGCAGAAGAACAAAATCTAATAGATATTTGGAGAACACATAACCCAAAAGAAAAGCGGTTCACCTTTTATTCCATTCCCCATAAATCATGGTCGAGAACTGATATGGCTTGGATAAGTAAAACCCTAGTGAATGATATAGACCAAGCAGAAATAGCACCAAATGTGTGGGCAGACCATAACCCACTAATAGTAACATGGAAAGGCCAACAAAAACAAAGAGGGAGATGGACGTTGAACCCACAAATTCTGAGAGATAAAGAATATTTAGAGAAAATAAAAAAGAATTAGAAATGTTTTTTGAAGTGAATATAAAAAAACATACTTCCTTACAGAATCTGTGGGACACAACGAAGGCCTATCTAAGAGGATTAACAATAGCATATAATGCCAGAAAGAGAAAAGAAAAAGAAAGCAATGAATTACAGAATGAGATTAGAAATTTGGAAATGCAAGCACAATTAACACCGGAGAATGAGCAAATTATAAGTAAATGCAGATTAGCTAAACATAGACTGAATGTTTTAGAACAGGAAAAAAATTTAAGAGCCCTAAAATTCATAAAGCAAAATTATTTTGAAAATGCAAATAAGCCAGGAAGGTGGCTTGCCTACAGACTAAGGAAGGAAAAAGAAAAAAGATGGATTCAGCCGTTACAAGATAATGAGGGAAAGATACAAAATAATATGGAAAAGAAAAAAGAAATAGTACTGGAATATTTTAGTGAACTTTACAAGCAAGAAGATATGAGAGATGAGTAAACTAAACAATACTTAAGAGGAAGAAAATATTCCAATTCTTACAGAAGAAGAAAGGGAAAGATTAAATGAAGAGATTACTAGGGAGGAACTAAAAGAGGCAATTAGCAAACAAAAAAATAACCACACCCCGCCCCCCCAACAGACAGGTTACCAGTAGAAACATGTAAAACACTAGGTGAAATATTTGATCCAATTCTTTTAGAAATCTATAATGAAGGCAAGGCTACCCATGTTGTGGAGACAAGCGTACATTACACTAATACCGAAGGAGGGTGCAGATACCACTTACATAAAAAATGACAGTGATATAATTCACTATTACTATTTACTTCTTGCTTCTCAAATTACTGTAAACTTCCATGAAAAAGCAAGGCTTTTCAGGTTTGGAACTACTCAAAGGAAAAATGCTTATATCTCTCCCCCTGAACTCAATGGAAGCTTAAAATACTGAATTCAGGTTTGATTATAACTAGCATTCCTATTTTATTTTCTTTGCAGAGCAAGGAATAGAATATTAAGTTTTTGCTAAAATCATTAAAATTTTGCTAAAATCATCAAAATTTTGCAAAATTCATCTAAATTAGCAAAACTTCAACAAATCAGCAGATTGATTTTTCATTTTTAATAGAAGATAAGCATGGGTGTTTCTCACCCCTGCAGCATTAAATTTGTGTATGTAATTATTATCTTTTATTGCTATTGTTGTTCTTTAATGTATCTTGAACTCCATCTAGTGGCCAAACATGAATCTATTTTTTAAAATTATTTTTTATTATGCAATTTCCTTTGTTATATATAAAATTTCCATATCCACAATTCCAGTGTACTGTCTGGGTACAATCTCTTTTAAATACAAATAACAAACCTTATACACACATTAATTAAAACTATTATTCACTCAATCTATTCACCATAATATTCACTTATCCTTATTAAACAGTTTCCATTATTTAATTAAACATTCTGTTCAGTTTTATCATATAATTATAATTCATACCTTATAAACATCACATTTATCACCATTATCCTCCAAATTTAATAATCATATTTCCTTATCCTATTTATTCCACATTCATTATTTAGTTACATATTTCATTTTTGTTACATATCCTCCTTAATTTTAATTTTCTAACTTCTGGTAGTATTTTCTAACCATGGATAAAATAGTTCCCAAGTTAAAAAGTATTCTGTATCCTCATCCTTAATCTTCAAAGTTAATCTATCCATTTCAGCACGTTCCAATATTTTCTTCCTTACATTTTCCTCTGTAGGTATATTTTCGTTTTTCCAATTTTGTACATACACAATTCTTACTGCTGTTATCACATGTAAAATTAAATATGTAATTCTTTTATTATATTTTTCTGGTAAAATACCCAACAAAAACATTTCTGGTTTTAAGTCTATTTGTTCTTTTGTCATTCCTTCTAGTCAAACATGAATCTATTGATTGGAAGTTGACTGGACCCTTTAAGAATCATCCCATCAACCCTTATTCCAATAACAAGTGCATATTGGGAAGCCAGACAGGCTTCATTTTCTTTAGCATCCTGAGGAAACTGAAGCACCAGGAAGAATCCAGCATAATCCATGACACATATTCATCTGAGGACAAAAATCCACATCCCATACACACAGCATTGCTGGTGAGATTTAGATTTATCTGTATTTGTTAATCGTTATGCTCACCAGCACTGCTGTGTGTAACTCAACACTGCTTATTTTGTATTTGAGTTCTTATTGAGAACTCTTGCCTTGAGTTGCCATGGGCGAGTAGGCGGCAATATAAATTTTCTAAACTAAATAAATAAATATTGTATTTATTTCTACTTTTCTCAGTTTCACCCATCCTGTCCCTTTATTAAAGCATTAGATCTATACATACAGTCTGTTTTATTGGAGGATAGGTGGGTTTAGCTGCATGTCAAGTTGACACAGGGTATTGTGTAGCAAGGACAGAACATTACTTCTGATGGATCTAGTACATCTACACATACAGTTTTTTTCCTCTAATAATAATAATTTAAATGTACAAGAATTAGAACTCCCTTTTTATGACCCTGTAGTCCCTATTTGGGGTAGAATTGGGGTGAGTGGATAGAGCTGAGCATTTACTGCCTGGATGCCCTTCCTAACACCAGAGTTCACAGCAATTTTTTTTTGCACCCTAGGAGACAAACCACTAGCTAGGATTAAACTCTCAACTTTCCGAGTAGGAGACAAGCATCTTCACCACTAGGCCATCATGCTACTCATTTAAATATACAATAATAATTTACGATAAATTTCATCCTATTTGCTTTTTAGTTTTTTTTTAAGTTATAAAAATAAATTATGTAAGTTATAAATCTGCATCTATTATTTAAAGATAATTAAGTATATATGCTGCCCAAAATCAGTAGTTCAGTTTTAATATGGATTATTGCTGTCACAATTGCTAAGTGACTCTTTCTATGGCTGTGCCAGTCACCTACATTTGAATAGGTGGAAGACTATACTGACATAGGTCAGGGGTATCAAACCCAAGGCCCGCAGGCTGGATGCAGCCAGAGGGGGTGCTTAAAATTGGCCCATGGGGCCAGCCTGAAAATAGCAAAGGACTGTCCCACAGTGCCTCTGGCAAATGGGGCATGGGGGGAGCCACACACTGCTCCATACTCTTTTTTGGCCTGGATGGCTTCCTGCAGCACTCTGTTAGCCAAAACAGGGTGTGGGGGTTGCGTGAGTCCCTCTGCATCCCGTTTTGGCCAGCAGGGTGCTGCAGGAGGCCATCTGGGCCAAAAATGGGGTGCTGGGGGGGCATGTGAGGCTCCCCTGCCTCGTTTTGGCCAGCAGAGTGCTGCAGGAGGCCATCCAGGCCTACCTCCCCACTCTGCCGGCCAGTGAAGGAGAACCACAATGCTGATCTGGCCCTTGAAGAAATCCAGTTTGATACCCCTACCGTAGGTGATCTTTATTCTGACTCTATTGCCTCTCTTGTTTCAGATTTCAGACATGTGTCAGGACTATAATGTAGATCAGACTAAAAACTAATGCTACAGAGGTCTAAAACTATTTTTATTGGAACAGCTTTAATAACAGAGTCTTACAAGTCAGATGTGCTTCCCCTTGCCTCTCTTTATTTTTATGCGCTCAAGGCATTTTCTTAACTTTGTTTTTTGGCCTGGACTCAAGCCCCATCTATCTGACTGTGCCAGCAGCTCCTTCTCCTGCCTTCAAGGCCATTTCCTCTGCCCTTTCCATCAAAGCAGGCACCAAGCCTTCCCCCAAGGTACTGCTGATAAAGCCTGATTACTTTGATGCTGCCCTCAGTTAATGTTAAAACAAGGGGGGGACATACTACTTTAACACTGGCATGTGACTTGTGGCTGCTTCATTCATGGGCTGAAGAACAGGCAGACATAGCAGAAGAAAGATGATTCCAGAACAAGTTTGTGCTATAGCTAAGTGCAAATCAGGAAAAGTCCCGAGACAGCACAAAATGGGAGATCTTGTTATAGATTTCTATCTGATTGCTGAGATGACAGTGAAAAATATTTGGCCTACAGGGATTTTGATAAGCGAAAAATCTTCCCTCATAAAGAATTTTAATCTCTCATGAGGAACAATGTGGGCATATTTTCTTGCTTGTGTGTGGTTTTTGAAAGAGATAACCAAACAGAGATTAAATCCTCAAACAAATAAGAGGAAGAAAAATCCATGTGCTACTCATATGTGGCTTGCTCTTGTTTCTGTTTTGTCCTCTCGTTCCTTATAAACTGTATATGCTGTGGTGTTTAATGTTTGAGAATGATATGAAGACATGGCATCCAACAACAAATACATCTTGTACAAGCTTTCAAGGGACAGGTGAACACATTGCAGCATTTTTAAAGCCACCCAATTTATTATCTTGTGATTGCACTGTGACCTCATTTTCTAATTCAGCAATCTTTCCTTTTGTCAACTTTAGACTTCTCTAGCATGAAGCCACAAAATAGTATCTTTAACATCATTGATTAGTATCTCAGCCCTTCCTCTTAGAGAGAATAAAAGTCTGAATTCAGGGAGGTCTTTGCTTTTTTGAGGTGCAGGAGGCAGCAAGTGCCCCTTAATCACAGCCCACGGATAAGCTAAGCCAGTGAGATCCAGGAGCTGCTTCTCATTCTTTCTCTCTGGGCATCTGGAGATGTTTCCAGTGCACTCTTGCCAGCCCCAGCCCTGCCTGTGGTGCCAGGCAACCTCACAGCCAAGGCTTGTGGCTCTGGAGCAGGCGGTGACCACAGTTTGAAATCTACCAGGCCTGGAGCTTGGGTGTTGCTCAGACTGCTGCTACGATGAGGCAGAAAGCCATGCGGCCTGTCAGAATTGGCTCCCCCTCAACTCTATCCAGCTCCCCATTTTCCTGCTGATCGCCCTTTTCCCAAGACCAGCACAGACACACATCCCAAAAGGGATTCCAAGCCTTCAGAGTTGCAATCCTGGGATGTGCGCCTGTGCTGGGCTTGAGAAAAGGGCGATTGGCAGGAAAATGGGGAGCTGGGTAGAGGCGGGGGTGGGAACCAATTCTGACAGGTAGCATGGCTTTCTGCCTCATCATAGCAGCAGCCTGAGCAACACTTGAGCTCCAGGCCTGGCAGAGCACAAACTGTGGTTGCCACCTGCTCCAGAGCCACAAGGTGAGCTGCGGAAGAGAGGGTGTTCTGACTAAGGCTTCCTGAGACCATAATTAAGCACATGCTTAGTCCAAACAACTCTTTTTATTTCAAGGTTGGGAATTATGTTCATTTCCAGCCCGTAATGAGTCCCAAACACCCTCTCAAGATAAGCACCCACCTTTATCTCCTTTGAATTGCTGCCAACAACTAAAGTGCCAAATTAACTGTAAAAACCAGAGTACAAAGTCCACACAGAGCTTCAAGGTTTAATCTGAACAGAGCGAACAACATTGCTTCCTGCAAAGGTTCCTGTCTGTTTGCTCCTCCTTTATGTTTTATGGGAGGGGCAATCACCTCCAAGACTTATTCCCGAGTTGCCCCTTTTGTCTTAACTGTTCTTGCCTTCTGGGTGCTCTGTATGCACTGGGAACAGAATCCCCTTATTCCTCTGCCTTGCTGTTGTCAGATTCTGGAGGCTCCAGAGTCAGCACATAACTCCCAGATGGCCCTGGCCCTATCTCTGTATCAGATGCAGGACCCTCGTCCGAATCCTCCCAGACTCCCAGACTGGCCCATGTTCCTCCCCACTGTCCGACTCTGCTGCCATCTCCACAGGCTGCTAGCAGACCACAACAGAGGGGCCCTTTGCTGTGAGGTTGCCTGGCACAGTGGGCAGGGCTGGGGCTGGCAAGAATGTGCTGGAAACGGGTGCCCAGACAGAAAGAACGGGAGGCAACGCCTGGTCCTTGCTGGCTCAGCTGATCTGTGGACCATGATTAAGGGCCAGGCAATCAGGAGGTGACAAGGAAGGGAAGAGCTGCCTCCTATGCTGGCCATGCCCACTCCCTTCACTAGGGCTTATTTTTGTGGTAGGGCTTATATTAGGCCTACCCCGAAAATCAGGCTGGGACTTATTTTTGAGGTAGGTCGTATTTTCGGGCAACACTGTGCTAATCCTATTCTAATATATGTTCCTAACAGACATGTGCAATGAAAATGAGAGGATGTCTGTGATAATTTTTTGAAATGCTACATAGTGATTCATTTATGATTAGTAATTAATACACAATTGTTAAACATGAATTTAACTTATGAGTAAAAGGAGTTTATGAAGGGAAGCAGAGTCTTATGGTGTTACATTCCCCATAACTGAAGAGAAAACACACCAGGCATAAACATTCATGATCTGGAAATGGCATGGAAACTACAACCTTCTGGGCAATTCAAAGAAATCACGGTCCATTTCGAAAATGTCTACCTAACCATATTAAATCTTTTCTCAAAATCAAAATAAATAGTAACAGCTGGATTCTGTTTATTTTGAATTATAATGAAAGCTTAAATAAGAGTCCTCTTGTGGCATTTTGATGGCACCATATGAATCCAGCCTGAGTTGGGTGCATAATTTTGAAAAAGCTACCTGTAAATCTGTAAACCATGGGCACAAATAGAATCTTAGCAATGACATTCATCAAGGGAAGAAGCCAATAACTGAAATATGGTACTTTGAAATCATTATTTCCTGGTGTAACACAATACTTCAATTAGTGCAGCCCAAGATTATTCTTTTCTAGATCTCCATAATACTGCTTGCTCATACTTGTCTGAATATATCATCCTAAATTTGTACAGGAATAGAATTTTGCAGCTAATCATCTTCAAGGGTACATCCTAATAGATGGACATCCCAAGCTACTAACCCTAGCATTTATGTTGAACACCATGATCTCCTCATACTATTTATATTATTATTTTCAGAGCTTGTTTTACAACATAACTTGATCTGCATTATTATATGAGCACTGTGCATAATACTTTTTAATTGTTAGGTGGATGGATTGCAATGTATTGCAAATACTTTATTGCAAATACTTTATATGGGTGTAATACAGATTATCCAATAGATGCCCGTGTCGTATAATTGTCAATTGTTTCTTAGCTGATGTAAGAAACATTTCCTAGGTGTTTGAAACTAGAGATCCAAGTATATCCTCCATTGATTTTTCCATAATAATGTCATTGGAGTATTGTGTCCACTTCAATTCAAAAAGGGCAATGACAACTGAAGCAAGTACAGAGAAGGGTTAGCAAGTTGGGGAAGAATCAGGAAACCAAGCACCATGGGGAATGCTTCAAAGATCTGAGTACCTTCAGTCTGGATACTTACAGATGATGCGATAGCCCTCTTTAAATATTTGAAGGGCTGTCACATGGAAGCATAGTGGCCATGTGTTATTGCCCCAAAAGGCAGGACCAGAACTAAGAGGTTAAAATTACATAGAAGGAAGTTCAGGCAAGACTCCAAGAAGAACTTTTCAGTCAGTAGAACAGATGGACAAGTGGTCAGGTATTCAGAAGAACCAATGGAGGTTTGATGTTCAGGATGGTTCAGCTCAGGGCCCCGTGCTGAGCAAGGGGTTGCACTCAGTGACCACTAAGACTCTTCCACCCCAATGATTCTATGAATTCACCCAAAAAAATCCCCTTGTCCCCTCCATAAAAATGACATGAAGCAAAATACAGCCAATGCTCCATGTGTTTGGCATTTGTCTAACGAGTTTGGAGAAGCTGGAGTGGATGGGTGAGAGGTGAGCTTCCGAATGCAAAAAGAATAACCGGAAATGCAGCAACAACTGTTATGTATGCAGGTTTGAATGCCATTGGTTAAGTTTGAACTGTTCTTGTAAAATGTCAGAAATGATTGGTTTAAAAAGTGCGGGAAAACCCTGCACTCTGATTGGCTGGCAACTGCGGCTGCTGGCTATAAGTAGCAGCCACAGACCAGCCAAATCAGGTCTGTTATGAGCTGTAGTCACTAATAAACTCTTCACTGAAGCACTCCGTGTCTGACTCTTCATGCAAATCTAACACTGGCGACGACGATGGGATCCTTCCCGAAGAGAAGGCAATGCAGAGAAAAAGCTGAGAGAGATGGCTGTGCTGAACATCCCCCCAGCCCCATTCGATTCGATGGCAGAAGACTGGGACTCGTATGCAGTTCGTTTCCAAATGTATTTGGAGGGAAATGATCTCGCCGACATTTCTGACAAGCGGAAGAGGGCGGTCTTTCTCACCCATTGCGGTCCGGCCATTTTCAAGATGGCGAAGGCATTGGTGGGAGCTGCAGACGTGAAGGTAATGGACTGGCCCGACTTAGAAAGGTTATTAAGAGCCCATTACGCGCCACAAGTATCGTGCCTCATTAAGAGACACGAATTCTACCATCGGGATCAAGGGGAAAGTGAAAACGTTAATGACTTCGTGGCAAGTTTAAGGGACATTGGGGGTGCATGTGAATTTATCAACTTAGAAGAGGCCATGCGCGATCGATTTGTTCTAGGCCTAAAAGAAAAGGTTTTGCAGAGCAAATTATTAATGAAACCTAAGATAACGCTTAAGGAGGCCATAGAAAAAGCTTCTTCAGCAGAAGGTACCAAGTCCTCAGCAGCAGCCATGAAGAAAATTAACAAGGCCGCAAGCCATCCTGATGTGGAAAAATCCACAACAGCTCATTGCGAACAAATAGACTCTGATTCAGATTACAGTGAGGTGGAGGAAGGGATTTTTAGACTCAGAATGGAGAAGAAAAGGAAAGACCCTGGGAGAAAAAGGCAAGAATATTATTGCAGAGGCTGTGGGGCGGGGGGCATCCCCGCACTGAATGCAAGTTCTTAGACACCATCTGCCTACGTTGTGAGAAAAGGGGTCACTTAGCCAGAGTCTGCAAATCATCCAGAACTCCACCTAGTAGGAAGAAATTTCCTGAAAAGGATTTTAAGCCCAACAACTTCTTTGAAAAGATGGGGTGCAACACAGAAGCAAATGGGAAGAATGAAACGCACCAAACAATCACTATTGGTCATTCTTCACCCTTGAAAAGCAGAAAAGTACACATGAAGGTGTTCATTGAAGGAAGGCCTTGCCAAATGGAAGTGGGCTCAGGCTCTTATTTATCTTTGGTGTCATGGGACACTATTCACAGGCTACTTCCCAACATTCAGAAGAAACATTTCCAGAAGCAAGCACTGACTCTTAAAGACTACCAAGGGAACAAGATTCCAGTAGTTGGAACAAGAGAATTCAATGTGAAGTTCAAAGGCCACACCAAACGTTTGCCCCTGACCATCGTGGACAAGGACCGCCCAAGCTTGCTGGGACTTGAGTGGTTCAAGCCACTAGGCATCGAGGTGACTGGCATCAATCATGTGAGCAACACTGAATGGGAGGAGGCCTTGAAGTCTGAGTTTCCAGAGGTCTTCAGAGAAGAATTGGGCAAGTATATCGGGACCCCTATCACTTTCAACCTAGATCCCACTGTGCCCCCAATTCGTTTAAAGCCCAGAAGGGTCCCATTTGCCTTAAAGGAAAAAATTGATGCACAATTAGATAAACTAATAGCTCAAGGAGTTTTAGAGCCCACTGACCACTCCAGATGGGAGACACCCATAGTCACACCAGTCAAGACTGATGGGTCAGTGAGAATCTGTGGGGACTATAAGGGGACATTGAACCATGCACTTCAGCAGAGCTCATATCCAGTTCCAGTGGTGCATCATTTCTTACATTCACTTGGCAGGGGTACAGTCTTTGCCAAATTGGATCTGGCCCAGGCATATCAACAACTAACAGTTGATGATGCCACTGCAGAGGCCCAAACCATTGTGACTCATAGAGGTGCCTTCAAATGTAAAAGGTTACAGTTTGGAATAAGCATGGCACCAGGCATCTTCCAAAGCCATATGGAAAGGATGCTCCAAGGACTGCCAGGGGTAGTGCCTTACTTTGATGATGTGTTAATCTCTGCTGAAAATGACACTCAATTACAAGAGAGACTCAGAGAAGTCCTTATCAGGTTCAAGAAAGTGGGGTTAAAAGTCAAGGAAGGAAAATGCACTCTTAGAACTGACAAGGTTGAGTTCTTGGGCTATATGATTGACAAGCATGGCATCCATCCTACAGATGCCAAGGTTCAAGCAATCAAAGAAGCCCCTAGACCAAAATCCAAAACAGACTTGCAAGCTTTCCTTGGACTTATTAACTTTTATCACATGTTTCTACCTCAGAAGGCAACCATTGCAGAGCCATTACACAGATTGCTTGACAAAAAGTCTGTTTGGGTCTGGGGCAGGAAGGAACAATCAGCATTTAGCAGTATTAAAAGACTAATCACGTCTGATGCTGTGCTCATACAGTTCTCTGAGAATTTACCTGTTGTACTGACTTGTGATACATCCCCCTTTGGAGTGGGGGGTTTGAGCCACAGGCTTCCCAGCGGAGAAAGCCCCTATTGCATTTTATTCTCGCACCTTGACCAAAGCAGAGAGGAATTACAGCCAATTGGACAAGGAAGCATTGGCAATTGTTGCAGCTATCAAGAAATTTCATGAGTATTTATATGGGAGAACATTTACCATTGTCACAGATCACAAACCTTTGTTAGGCATTGTGGCAGGAGACAAACCTACACCCACTATCCTGTCACCAAGAATGCTGAGGTGGACTGAATTTCTTGCTGCTTATTCATACAAACTTATGCACAAGCCTGGCAAGGACGTTGGACATGCTGATGCCTTGAGTCATTGCCCACTTCTTTGTCAGAAGGAGGACTTTGAACCTGAGGCACACACCTTTTTCCTAGAAACTGTTGCCAAGCTTCCAGTACACGCTGCTGAAATTGCCAGAGAGACTGCCAAAGACACTTTATTGGCTCCTATTATAGGCTGGATTAAGAAAGGTTGGCCTTTTCAAGATCTACCTCACCTTGCCCAACCTTTTAAGTCCAGGCAAACTGAATTATCTGTATTAAGAGGATGTATTTTGTGGGGTAACAGGGTGGTTATTCCTGCAACACTGCAAAGAGAGGTTTTGGAAATGTTACATGAGGGTCATCCTGGTATTGTAAGGATGAAGGGATTGGCCAGGAGTTATGTATGGTGGCCAGGTATTGACAAAATGGTTGAAAACTGGGTTGCATCTTGTCCCAACTGTCAGGTAGTCAGGCCTGCCCCACCTCTCGCCCCCAAACAGGAATGGGAATGTCCTAGGGGCCCATGGTCTAGGATTCACATTGATTTCGCTGGCCCTACCAGAGGGCACACCTTCCTTTTATAGTAGATGCATATTCCAAATGGCTAGAGGTAATCCCTATGGCATCCACCACAACTGATGCTGTCATCAAGCAGCTTAAAAAGCTTTTTGTAACCCACGGGTTACCTGATGTTCTTGTCTCTGACAATGGCCCTCAATTTACATCCAACCTTTTTGAATCCTATCTAGCACAACTGGGTATCAGACATGCCCTGACAGCCCCTGGGCACCCTTCGGCTAACTCAAACCCCAACCTATCTAATGTATTCTTTTGAATAGGTGGGGCTCTTACATGTACGTTGAGACCTAACGGCCGGGCTGAACGAATGGTACGTTTTACCAAGGAAAAGCTTCAGCAATTGGGTCCTGGGGACATCACTGAGAAAGTTGAAAAACTTCTTATGGTTCAGCACATCACTCCTAACCCATCAACTAACTTATCCCCAGCAGAGTTGTTGATGGGTAGGAAACTAAGGTCTCCCCTTGACTGCCTTCATCCCACTTACGCACCCAACGCACCACTTGATTCCACTAGCAAAGTTCGCATGTTCAGTGTGGGTGATTCTGTTTATGCTAAGAACCTTATGGGTGAACCTTCATGGATTCCTGCTGAAATAACTCAAATCACAGGCCCTCGTTCTTACAGGGTACAAACAGAGGATGGAGTCCTCTGGAGCAGGCACATTGATCAGCTTAGATCCAGGTTACCTCAGGAACATCGCAATTGTTCTTCTCTAGTTCCCATACCTAATGCTTTTTCTAGGGGGGAGGGGGAGGATAATCAGCAAACAAGAATCAACCCCATGTGTAATGAGCCATTATGACAGGAACCATCCCAAAACCTGTCACAATGCCAAAATCCATCCTTACAAGTGGAAGATTGCACATCACTACCTGACTTGGGTGCTGACATTGGGCTGGAGATGGGTTGGGAGGAGAGACCAGATTCTAACAATCAAACAAGGTCTTCTTTCACAGGAAGTCCAACTAGGGAAATGTCAACAGACACATTTCCCCTCTCACTGGGTGAGAACGTTAAAACCTCTGAACCACGAAGGTCTCAACGTACACATAAGAGCCCCACCTTTTTAAAAGAATACATTAGATAGGTTGGGGTTTGAGTATGGACTGAACCTAGTGGGGAGGGGTGTTATGTATGCAGGTTTGAATGTCAGTGGTTAAGTTTGAACTGTTCTTGTAAAATGTCAGAAATGATTGGTTTAAAAAATGCGGGAAAACCCTGCACTCTGATTGGCTGGTAACTGTGGCTGCTGGCTATAAGTAGCAGCCGCAGCCCAGCCAAATCGGGTCTGTTATGAGCTGTAGTCACTAATAAACTCTTCACTGAAGCACTCCGCATCTGACTCTTCATGCAAATCTAATAACAACATTACTCTGACATAACAGCAAACGAGGATGAAACAGGTCTTGTCCCTTTTTGGCTAGCCAAAAACTAGAACATTTTGGACCCCAGCCCCAAGTTTCATGCACCAATTGATTATGTCCACTTATCTTGACTGTCTTGCCCATTTTTTCTGCCAGATAGATTAGGGTTAAGTTTATTGATCAGTGATTGAGAGTTAATTTTGTGAATTTATGTACCATGGCAGAACCACAAAGGTATTGCAACAATTAATTATGTCTGCAGCAGCAAGAACTTTGCAGGGGGTCCTTGGTGCTCTCTGAGCTTGGTTGTTTTCTTGCAAGTGTTTCATTACCCAAATTAAGTAGCTTCATCAATGCTAATAAGGAGTGAGGTTTATTCTCAGTTTATATTCTAGTGGCTGGCCCTGTCACTAGAATATAAGCTGAGAGCCACCCCACTCTTTACTAGCACTGATGATGTTACCCAGTTTGGGTAATGAAACACCTGCATGAAAACAACCAAGCTCAGAGAGCACCAAGGACCCTTCGTTTCAACCCTGACTACAAACAACTCACCATGGCCAACTCACTATGGCCAATTTACCACAGCCAACTCACCACGGGACTGCTTGTTGAGGGGCAAAAGTTACTTAATATTGAAGAAATAGTGAAATAGAATAATTAAAGAAAGGATGCAAACAGAGGGACAAAATGAAATTTGAATTGCCAAAAATTAGAATAATTTTAAAAATTATTTTAAATAATTAAATAACACTGTTGAATTTGGCCCATGGTGAGTTGGCTGTGGCGAATTGACAGTGATGAGTTGGCCGAGGCAAGTTTGCTGCGGTGAGTTGTCCTAGGAGATTTTAACATGTAGTAGCAGACAATAAAACCAATAAGAGCCAGGTTTTTTTTAAGCTGTTTTTTTTTCAACCACACAATTATGGTGCAGTACATATGGGAGTAAAGGAGGATCTGTCCTAAATTTTGCATCATCAAAAATTAAATGAAGCATTTGAAATGTAATGTTCTGGTTAATAGTGGGCTGTTACATGGATCAGAGGAACTAGGGTACAAACCTGAATGCAGTGGGAGTCTCCCACCACCACCACCATTGTTGGCTTCCAAATTGTAGTGCTTGACAAAGTGGTAAAAGAAGTATAGATTCGGGCTGTGCAGTGTTTCAGGATCAATTCTAAAAACATGCTTCAGAAAATGCAAGAGCCAGCCTTTTTTCTATGACATAGTTACTTTAATGAATTACAGGCAGGAGCAGCTTTTTGAAGCAGCTCCTCTAAAGTTGAATCCAGAGCACAGAAGTATGATGTACATCGTTTTGGAGATATGGATCAGGAGAACTTTCAGTGGAGGATGGATTATGTAAGAGGCTTAATCTTGCTGTTTGAAATTAGCATCTTATCTGCACTGATGATAGGATACTTCATTGCCATACATTTCATTATTATGGCACAATACTAAAAGTGGAGCTTCATGGATTTGTGCCCCCATTTAAAGGAAAATTAATCCTATGAGGGTGGAGATTATGTTTGCAAGTTTACAACAGCAAAAATAGCAACATTAGCAGTTGTGTGAATGCATGTATGCATGAAAAGTCATTTGTTCAGGATAACCAGGATGTATGTTTTTAGCTTGGGAGCATGCAAATTCATCCAACCATTATTTTTATCATGTTCCTGTTTCTCTCCCATCTGCCTAGGGGTGGGATCCGACCGATGTAACTACTGGTTCGGTGATTTACGTTTTGCTGCACGCGCGAGTGAAACGTCATCAGCTTGCTGCCTGTAGAGCTGAGCAGCGCTGTGCATGGGTGCACAGCATTTGAAAAAGCACAATTTTCCTGCTTTTTCAACCATAGCTGTGCCACACAAAGCAGCTGAGATTGAAAAAGCAGGAAATAAAGGTCAGGTAAGAGCCCTGGCGGGCGGGCGGGCCAAAACAGCAGCAGACATAGAACCGGTTCTATGTCTCCTACTCTTCAGAGCTGCTGGTTCTACAGAGCTGGACAGAACCAGTAGAATCCCACCCCTGCATCTGCCAATATGTCTTGGCTGTGAATTGGCATGAAAGTAGTCACCAATTTCCAGACAGCTTTTGCAGACTAAAAGGAGAATTGGCTCTGATAAGTCCTGTTAGGCATTTCCTTTCTCAGCATAAATGTTCCGTCTATGTGGGGAAATGCAAGTATATAAAAATCCATGAAACTAGTAGAAAAATCACCCTCTAACTATAATAAAGATGCAACATATGTATGCACTACTCCTTATGGAAATGGAAAGCATATTCTTAAGAAAAAGGATATGCTGCTTTGATCAAGGAAATTGAAAGAAAATAATTCAAAATTCAATTGGAGCAGACCTAGAGCCACCTGTTTTGAAATTTCTCTATCTATGTCCTAGTTACTGAGTGGATTTATGTAGTTGTGGAAACACTGCTCCAGATGGCACTAGGAAATTGAGGCCAGAAAAAAGGGTCACAGAGATGAGAGATTGGAGTAAATGAAGAGACTACCTAAATCTGATTGCAGGTTGGCACTCTTCAGATAGAGTAGAACTTAATTCCTGACTTCTCAATGGAGGAGGGTTGTGACTTCCCAGATTAGTCTGCAGCCCTGATATGCCCAAATCATCTCTCAGCTAGATAATAAGCAGCAGAGGTGGTATTCATCAGGTTCTGACCAGTTCTGGAGAACCGGTAGCAGAAATTTTGAGTAGTTTGGAGAACTGGAAAATACAACCTCTGGCTGTCCCTGCCCCCATCTATTCTCTGCCTCCCAAGTCCCAGTGGAGATGACTAGTTTTTAATGTAGGTCCTTTGATTGCACTGCTGTGGACAACAAACTTGACTTGGTTTACCACAGCTTGCAGACACCCCAATGTATATTATTTTGGGACTGAAGAGTGGAGAGAAAGTTAGACATCATATTTTTTCTATTGCCATTCATATCAATTGACATTCATACCAATTAATGGTATATCCACAAAGTCCACTTCTGGAATCATCCCAGAAGATATTGGCAGCATTATTCTTGTATCTTCTTTTTAAATTAACTTTACCTGATTACTTAGTTCTCTTGGTAGTTTACACTGGAAAACTAATATCATGGACCAAAAAATAAAGACAAGATGAATCATAACAATAACAAAAAGCTATCCAAAGAGAGATGTTTACAAGACCTTTTGAAAGCAGATAAAAGATTAGAACCCTGAACTGTGCTTGGAGAACTTCAGGAAAAACTGGAGCAGCTACAGAGAAGGTTTAATCCCGACCTTGCATGAGACAGAGCTGCAGAAACTGATCCAATGACCCCAACGTGCAGGGAATGATATAAATCACATCCAAAGTTTACAAAGCTTTAAAAATAACAACCAGCGCTTTGAACTTTTTAGAAACAAGAGTAAGAGTAAGCGTAGTTTGCTCTTGCCTGCTTGCTGGCCCAACATCATCCAGCTGGTTTTGTGGCTAAAGCAGGACTAGAACTCACAGCCTTCCAATTTGTAGTCTGATGTCTTAACCCAGGGGTGTAAAACTCACTTGTCATTGCGGTGTCACGTGATGTATCAAGACTTTCCACCCCGTTCGCTAAACCAGGAATGGATTGGCCGACCTTAACCACTGCATCAAACTGGCTCTCATTTTCATTTCTATTTACTGTACTGAAAGCTAAAGATAAATGCCTACTTTCCAGTCTTATATTTTAAAACATTCTCTTCCTTTTCTCCTTTTCTTCTATCAAATTAAGATAACAATTGTTCTTGGATCCTCAGATTGTACATGCCTGGCCTGTTAGATTTCAGTGCCAGTCTCTTAGGCACAGGGGTGGGATTCATATTTTTAAACAACTGGTTCTGTGGGGATGGCTTAGTTGGTGGGCGTGGCTTGGTGGCCATGTGACTGGGTGGACATGGCTTGGTGGTCATGTTATTGGATGGGCGTGGCCAACTCAACATCACTCACATTGAGGCATGAATCTCCTCGCCTGGCCTTTCATGACTGTGGGGATGCTGCAACAGTCGTAAGTGTGAAAAATGGTCATAAGTCACTTTTTTCAGTGCCATTGTAACTTTGCATGGTCACTCCACACAAGCAAAGCACCAGCAAAGGAGGGAAAAATAACTCCAGAGAAGTTCCTGAGACAGGAAGTCTAGTCCTGCCAACAATGTAATAAGGGTTAATGGAGAGGCAGTTTCTGTAAGCAACACCAGAATGTTTCCTTCCTGCCTTCCTTACAGGATTAGGACAGTAATTTCTTCTAACAACCAGTTCTCCGAACTGCTTAGAATGTTAACAACCGGTTCTAGCGAATAGGTGGGAACTGGTAGAATCCCACCCCTGCTTAGCCACAAGATTTCTGTACAAGGTACATTGTCTGTTAGAGCTGGCCTGAGTCAAACATTTACATCCAAACATTTAGGAAACTCAGAATGAACAAAGAGAAACCAAAGAGAAGTCCAGACCCACAAGCCAAGAGTAAGAGTTACTTGTTACAGAGCCTCCCTGTGATAAGTAGCAACAGTGGCTGAAAAGAAATTGGAGGGCTTCACCTGCTGTCTCTTTCTCCCTTAGCTCTCAGGAACATGTAATGTTGACCATTCCTGGTTCAATGACTGGTTCACTGGGCACCTGAACTTCCAGACTGAGCATCAGTGAGTATGAGCTAGAGAAGAGGCCAGGCCATAGAAATGTGTGTGGGAGTGGGAGACCTTCAGGGCTGTCATATATCACACACGGCTGATGTTAAGCAGGGCTGCCATGTTTTGGACCTAGCAAAAGTTCTGGGATTGTCACCTGATACCCTCTTTTCTTCTTGCAGCCTTTTCCCCACCATGCCTCGACACAATTACTACAAGGTGGCTCCTCTGGTGAAATCTCTGTGTGCCAAGCATGGTGTGCACTATGAGTGCAAGCCCATCCTCACAGCTTTTGCAGATATATTGCAGTAAGTTCACGGCTGAGGGAGGCTCCTCTTGGGCACTGGTTTATCCAGAAAAGGTTGCAGCCACAAAGATCACAGAAAAGATTGCCTGATGATGTTTTCTTACAATTTTGGAAAATGATTTGACAATTCCTGTTGATACTTGAATGTTTATTGTATTCAATACTTCTACTATTTATGTGAAATATTATTGGACATTGATTTATTCTGGTTTATAGAGGTTTTTTATAACTCTCTGAGGTGGGAAAGCAGAGATAAGTGTATATAAAAAGTTGAGGTGAAATTTGAACTTCTGATTTTGGCTGTCTCTTGAAATAATGAGGAAGTAGGAATAAAATCACTTCAATTAGATGATGGGTAGTATAACTAAATAAGTAAGTAAATACATAAATAATAAAAATAAATAAAATAGTGACTCAGCCATTTCTTTCATGCCACCAAGCCTAATTCTGTCTTACTCCGTTTGCTAAGATGAACAACAGAGCTGCTTCCTTTTGGGGATATTCATCCCATTATTCTAAATCTTAATCACAGTGGAGAACATGAAATCTGCCAGGTGAGGCCATGCTGAGACTCAGAATCCACCTTAGAGGACATGGATTTAGAGTTAGGGTTAGGGGTGTCTACAATGGTGTGGGTGCTGTTTGGTGTGAAAACGGTAAAGATGATGCTTATGATCACACCCTCCGATAATTGCACAGGCTTCAGCACAGGCACTGCTACCATCCTGCCTTTTTTAATCCCATCCCGCTTGTCACCCCTGCTGACAAGAGTTGTTGAGAGTTGTAATTTAACATTATGAGTGGGGATATGGTCTTCTCAGTTTTACCACTAACTACTCATCTATTTGTTGTGAGGGGGGGCAGTGGGAGGAAGTACAGCAAATTGTCTTTCTTATGGACCATGCATTGATCTTCCAGAGCTTTCCTTATCATTACCACAACTTTATTCTCCTGGCACACAAATTTCTTCTCTTCCGGCATAATTTGTGCTGTTCCATAATGGCCTTCATACATCAAAAAAAATACAAAGCTAAGGGATGAACAAATTAAAAAAAACAGATTTGAAAAAAGAAAAGGCTCAGGAAAGAAAAAGAGTGAAAGTGTAAGAAAGAAAGAGGAAAAGAAGGAAAACAGAAAAAGAATGACTTCCAACTTTCTTAGGTACAGATATAAGTAAAAATATATAGCAAACTCTAAGATTAATATTTGTCTACATTATTTTCATAACCCTTATTTAATCATCAAAGCCCAGATCAACTTTTAATTTCAGTTTCTCACAAAAAGTCCAGTAATGGTTCATATTGCTTTAATCACTATTTGTTAACGAAACCACAACTAATTTATTTAATTGCACCAAACTCTAAATAAAACAGGAATGGAAAATCCTAAGGTCTAGCGTAGACCCATGCTTCTCACCTTTGGCAACTTTAAGGTGCATGGACTTCAATTCCCAGAATTCCCCAGGCAGCATAAAGTTTGCCCATCTTAAACTTGCCAAGACTGGAAACGTCAATCTACAGATAGGGATTTTTCCATTCCTCTTTTACTGGTTTCTACTTACTTTTGAGCAATCATAATGCAAAACCCCCATTCCCAACTCACTCCACAGTAATGATCATGCACAATCTCCATTCCCAACTAACCCTAGAGCTGGGGTTTGGGGCCTGGAAGGCTTCTTGCACCACCCTGGAAACCAAAATGGGGTAGGGTGGGGCTGTGTGACGCACTCCCATCCTCATTTTGAGCCCGGAAGGCCTCCTGCACTAACCTGGAAGCCAAAACTGGGCATGCTGGGGGACTCTTGGGAGGGGAGGCGCAGGGTGGGCAGGGCCAGCCAGAGGTGGGATTAGCCAGTTCTCTGAACTGGACAAAAAGTTAAGAAGAGAACCAGCTGAATCCCACCTCTGATCTTGACAGACTTGAACACTGAATCCTATATAACAAAAAGAAATTCAAATCAAATGTACAGGTACATAGTAGGTGACACCTGGCTCAATAGAAGTAGCTGTGAGAGGGATCTTGGAGTCCTAGTGGATAATCACTTAAATATGAACCAGCAGTGTGCTGCAGCTACCAAAAAAGCCAATGCAGTTCTAGGCTGCATTAACAAAGAGATAGAATGAAGATCATGTGAAGTGTTAATAGGGTTTATAATGCCTTGGTAAGGCCACACTTGGAATATTGCATCCAGCTTTGGTCGCCATGATACAAAAAAGATGTCAAAACTCTAGAAAGAGCATAGAGAAGAGCAACAAAGAAGATAAGAGGACTGGAGGTTAAACATATGAAGAACAGTTGAAGGGATTGGATATGCCTAGTTTAATGAAAAGAAAGACATGGGGTGACATGATAGCAGTATTCCAATATTTAAGAGACTGCCACAAAGAGAGGGTCAATCTATTTTCCAAAGCACCTGAAGGCAGGACAAGAAGCAATGGATGGAGACTATCAGCGAATTTATTTATTTATTTATTTATTTATTTATTTATTTATTTATTTATTTTGTCAATCGCTTACAAGATAATAAGTATAAGTATAAACATAGTTCTGAATACATGAAATGAATACATATAAGAAAAATAAAAGAAACAATAGGACAGGGATGGTAGGCACGTTAGTGCACTTATGCACGCCCCCTACAGACCTGTTAGGAAAGAGGTGAAGTCAATAGTAGACAGTCTAAGGTTAAAGTTTTGGGGGTTTGGGGAAGAAACCACAGTCAGGTAAAGTATTCCAGACATTGACCACTCTGTTGCTGAAGTCATATTTCCTGCAATCAAGTTTGGTGCGGTTAACCTTTAGTTTGTATCTGTTGTGTGCTCTTGTATTGTTATGGTTGAAGCTGAAGTATTCATTGACCAGAAGGACATAGCAATGTATGATTTTATATACTATACTTAGATCAGACCGAAGGCAGGGTAGTTCTAGGTTTCGAAGTCAAGAATTTCAAGTCTGGTGGCATAAGGTATTCTGCAACGAGTAGAGGAGTGTAGAACACTTCTTGTGAAATATTTCTGGACTTTCTCAACTGTGTTAATATCAGATACGTGATAATATCAGACTGATGAGCTGTATGCGAGGTATTGGTCTAGCAAATGTTTTGTATGCCCTAGTTAGTAGTGTGATATTACCAGAGAAAAAGCTACATAGGATTAGGTTAACAACTCTTAATGCCTTTTTTGCTATGTAGTTACAGTGGGCTCTAGCACTTAGATCATTAGAGATTAGTATTCCAAGGTCCTTGATGGAATTTGGATCATCAACAAGGTCTTGACTATTCAGCTTGTATTTCATTTTCTGATCTTTTTTTGCCAATATGTAAGACAGAGCATTTATCTGTTGAGATTTGAAGTTGCCATTTGTTTGACCATTCTGATACATAGTTGAGGTCTTTTCGAAGGGTAGCAGTGGTGCATGGCAAGAATTGCACAGCAAGTATCCAAATGGAATCAGAGATGCTGACACGAAGTTTTAGTTTTATATAAATATATTTTACATATATATATACAACAAACAGGATAGTCAGGCACATCACTATAACATGAGGTAAATCAGAGACCTCATATAGAGCGCACAGAAGAAAAAAGGCAGGGAAGGAAAATTCCCACTTCTTACATACAGCAACCAATCACAGTGTAGATTACCTCATGCACTCTACAAGCAATTAACTACAATTGTCTGTTCTGGCCCATTATATACCTTACTATAAATTAGAGGGGTGTTAAGATATTTAATTTAATAGTTCAACAGCATTTAAACCAATTTGTTTCACAACATCTTTGTGTCTTTATATAGTCAATAGCTTTGTCTTGGCATCAACTGAATTGTTTTCTGGTGGACAATAAATTAGGTCAATTACATTTTCTTTCACTGCTTCTCTGAAATTACAATATTTTATGTCAACATGTTTGCTTCTGGTTTTTACTCTCTCATCTGTTGCCATTTGTATACATGTTGTGTTATCTTAAAATACTGGTATAGCACTCTTCACTTCAATATCCAAATCCTTTAAAATTGTATGTCATGTTATCTCTGAGCACAACTCTCACAACACTATGAATTCTGTTTCGGCTGTGGAAATGGCAACTGAAGTCTGTTTCTAGATTTCCAACCAACTAATGTATTTGCAAACATTGCAACAAACCCTGACATTGATTTTCTATTCTGTACATTATCTATCTATCTATCTATCTGACTTATCTATCTATCTATCTATCTATCTATCTATCTATCTATCTATCTATCTAGACTTATATGCTGCCCTATCTCTCTAAGAACTCAGTGGTTTACAAAGTAAAAACAGTAATACAAAATATACAAATATTAAAAAACTATTAAACCAAGGTCTCATAAACATTCTGATAAAAACTATGCTAACCCCCCCTTCAGTCCGGGTAGGCTAGTTGGAACAGCCATGTCTTTAGGCCATGGCAGAAGGAACGGAGGTCAGGGGCCACCCGGAGCTCTAGGGGGAGCTGGTTCCATAGGGTGGGTGCTCCCACCAAGAAGGCCCTACTCCTGGGGGCCACCAGCCAACATTTCCTGGTCAACGGCACCCAGAGAAAGCCCTGTGGTTGGGAGCGCATGGGACGTCGGGAGACTGTTGGTTTTTTTTATAAAAATTTTATTATTTTCCAAAGACAAACAAAACAAACAAACAAACAAACATAAACCAATAACAATTTCAAGTGTGTCAGTTGGTCACAAATCTCAGTGCCATCTCCTCACCATCAATACTCTCTATTACAGAAAAAAAACTATACAATGCAAACAAGAAGTAATAGAAAGAAAAAAGAAAGGTACAACCACCTATTTTCTATTTAGAAAGATCTCAAAAAATGTATGCATTTTAATTCATACATTACCTAAATTATCTCCTCTATTAACCAATATCATTATTATTAACTCTCTACAGTATTATAATCTCTATATTATATTTTCATTCAACAATTTAATTTATCTCCATTATATCCATATATTACCAAGCTTTTTTATCTAACCATTGATAAAACATACTCCATATCTTGTAAAACTGTTTTTCTTCCTGATCTCTAATTTCAAATGTTAATCTGCTCATTTCGGCACAGTCCAAAATTTTCTTAATCACTTCCTCCTGTGCAAGTATCTTGTCGTTTCTCCAATTTTTAGCAAATACAATTCTAGCAGCTGTTAATACATTATCAAATATTCCAATTCTTTGCTGAATGTCTCTGGTACAATTCCCAGTAAAAATATCTCAGGTTTCAAGTCTATATGTTGTTGTGTCATTTTTTCCAACCACGTGTGGATTTTAGTCCAATATCTTTTGCATCAGCAAGTCCACCACATATGGTAATAGGAACCTGGTATCTGGTGACATTTCCAACACTTGTCCAATTTATCCTTAAACATTCTTGAAATCCTTCTCAGGGATAAGTGCCACCTATAAAACATCTTATTCAAATTTTCTTTATATGCAGTTGACATTGTCATTTTATAGCTCTGATCCCATAATGTTTGTCATTTCTCTAAAGCTATCCCATAACCAAAAATTTTTCCCCAAGCAATCATTGTTTCCTTAACCTGTTCCTCCTCCATTTTAACTTCTAATAAGTGTCCATAAAGTTTTTTAATTACTTTTTCATTGGTACCCATCAAAATTTTATCCAATTCAGTTTGCTTATTATAAATACCTTCAACCTTAACATCCTCATCATATCTAGATTGTATTTACAAATATGAAAACCAATTCATTTTTATTCCTTGTTCTTGTAGTGTTTGCATCGATTTGAGTTCACCCTTTTCATTTAAAATCTCTCCATATCTAATTGTTTGTTCCTTTTTATATATTATTGGATATGAAAAAGCTTCAATAGTAGATACCCATAATGGAATTTGTATATAGTGTTGTTTTTTTAATTTTTCCCAGTTTAAAACAAGGCTTCTCGACTATAATGCCTTCTAAAATATCCTTGCTTTTTAGTTCCCTTATACCATAAAAAAGCATGCCATCCTAGTAGTAAATCATGACCTTCTAAAGTTAATAATCTATTATTTCTCAGCGTTATCCATTCCTTCACCCACATCAAACTTGCAGCTTGATAATACAATTCCCAATTGGGCAGTGCAAACCCCCCTCTTAACCTTGCATCTTGTAATAGTTTAAGTTTAATTCTTGGTTTTTTGCCATGCCATATAAATTTTGATACCATTTTGTTTAAGTCCTCAAAAAACTCTTTCCGCAGTCTAATTGGTATCATTTGAAATAAATATAAAATTCTAGGTAATACATTCATCTTAACTGTTGATATTCTACCAATAAGAGATAATTGCATATTTTCCCACCTTACCAGATGTCGCTATCTGCTGCTTAAGTTTAATATAATTATCTTCTTTCAGTGTACTACATCTTGATGTAATATATATTCCTAAGTATTTAACCTTGCTTGTGATCTGAATCTCTAATATATCTTCTAGCTCTTTCTTATGTTTTGCTAACATATTCTTTGTTAGGATCTTTGTTTTATCTTTATTAATTTTTAAACCTGCCACCATTCCATATTCTTCTATTTTCTCTATCAATTTAGGTGCTGATTTAAGTGGATCCTCTAATATGAATACCAAGTCATCTGCAAACACCTGCAGTTTATATTCTTCTTTTTTAATTTTCATTTCTTTTATTTCTTCATCTTCTCTGATGGCTCTATTCAGCACTTCTAATGTTAAGACAAACAGCAGAGGCAACAGAGGGCAACCTTGTCTAGTTCCTTTTCTTATCTCTATAGATTCTGTCAATTCTCCATTACCAAAATCTTACCTCAATTGTATACCTTCTCTGGCCATTTGTATATATTGTCTCAATGGCCTGTATAAAAATTTTCCCAAAGCCCATTTGTGCCATTTGCAATATTATGAAATGCCAATTCAAATTATCGAAGGCTTTTTGTGCATCTAAGAACATCAGTGCCATCTGTTTTTCAGGATGTGCTTCATAGTATTCCAAATTATCTAAAATTATTCTCACATTTTGCATAATTTATCATTTTGGCAAAAATCCATTTTGATCCGTATGAATAAATTCATTTAGATATCTTTTCATTCTTTCTGCCAGAATTGAAGCAAAAATTTTATAGTCTGAGTTCAACAGTGAAATAGGTCTATAATTTTTAACTTGTTGTAAGTCCATTTCTTCTTTAGGTATAAGGGTAATATAAGCTTCCAGCCATGTCTCAGGTATTCTCTTTTCTAATAGCACTTCATTCATAACTTCTAAAAGGTGGGTGCTTAACACCTTCTGAAAGGTCTTATAGAATTCTGCTGGTAAGCCATCTGGACCTGGTGCTTTTCCTGTATTTTGTTTCTTCAGGGCTTCTGTCAATTCCATCATGGTTATATTCCCTTCTAACATTGTTTCAATATCTTTAGGTATTTGTGGTAATCTTGCCTTTTGTAAATATTGTTTAATTTTTTCTTCTGTGGTGTCTTCTTGAGAATATAGTTTTTCATAGTAATCTCGAATAATTCTTTTCTTTTCAACATTCCCATATTGAGCATTCCCTTTTCTGTCTATTAATTGGCTAATTTTCTTTGCTTCCCTTTCCTTTCTAAGTCTATAGGCTAGCCATCTTCCTGGTTTATTTGCATTTTCAAAATAATTTTGTTTAACACCTTTAATCTTTTGAGCAAGTTCTTCCTTTTCCATTAAACACATTTTATGTTTAATCATATCCATTTCCATTTTAATGTCTTTTCTTTGCAGTGATTGTTGTAGTTCTTTTTCTAATTTTATAAAATCATCTTCCAATATTTTAAATATCTTTTTCTGTTTGATTTTCCTTTTCCTTGTATAGTCAATTATTATTCCTCTTGTATAAGCCTTCATCGCATCCCAATGAATTTGCAATAATGTTTCTTTTTTTTAATTTTCTTTTTAAAAAAACCAAGCTCTATCTCAATTTTCTTTCTGAACTCTTCTTCTTTCAAAATCATATTATTTAATGTCCATCTAGATCTTCTTTTCTGTCCTTTCCAAACAACTGTCAATGGATTATGGTCCGCCCAAGTCCCAGTTTCTATTTGTATTTCTTTTATATTAGAAAGCATATCTGCAGATACCATTAGAAAGCATAGCTTTCTTCTAACTTTCTTTTTGAATAGAAAGTTTTTTAGTTCTTTCTGATTTATAGTCGAGTTGATCATTAATTATCCCATTAAAGTTCCCCATCAAAAAAATATTTACATAGTCCAGTTCAGTCAGTTTTTGGTGTAACTTCTTATAAAATTCTTCTTGATTCTCACTTGGTGCATATATTGCTATCAAAAGCATTTTAACATTGTTATCCGTTATCTCCACCATTAAAATCCTCCCATCCTCATCTGTATAAATCAATTCCGTAGTAATTGTATCTTTGATGTACAGAGCCACTCTTCTCTTTTTACATTGTGCCAATGATGTAAATAATTTTCCTAGCTTTCTTTGTCTCAATACATATTCATGTTGTTTTTTAATTTGAACCTCTTGTAGACAAATTATATCAAATTCTAATTTCTCTAATTTGTGAAATATTTTCCTTCTTTTAGCAATCGAAGTAAGTCCATTTATTTTCATTGAAATCAGTTTTTTTTCATCCATTTTAAGTCTTGTATAAGGGTTTTATTGCTCTAGTCGATCTAACTTTTCTTTGTTCTCTGGATACACCACCTACCACCCCAAGTTGTTCTGCTTCTTCACTTGTTGCTGCACGTTCCTTTGAGAGTTCCACAATCAGTTTGTCCTCTTTCTTTTCCAAAATATTCATTTCCTCTTTGTTCCAACAAATATTCATCATAAAAGAGTTCTGCTATTCTCCACTGTAATCGATTCTATGTCTTTTTTGCAACAATCTTCTGATATTACCATCCTCCTCAACAATTCTTTGGAGAAGTTGTCTCTTCTTCACTGCTGCAGCTTTGATTTAATACTCTTCTTATTTACCTAAATCTCTAAGTTCTGCTTCTCAGTATCATTTATGTCTTGTACACAAATGAATTCTATTCCATCTGTAATTTGTTCCTCAACAATTCTTTGAAAGAATGCAATTCTCTTCTATCTCTCATTCTTCTCCAGCAAATTTCACCCTTCTCTCTGCAAATTTGATTAATCTCTTTTGTAAATTATGAATTTCTGATTTCTGTCATATAAATAAATGATCCCATCTCTCAACTTCATTTAATCTGTATTGAAACTCCCCATTTCTTTGTCTTTTTGTTCTTGCTGCTCCTCAATTTTCTTAATCCTCTCTCCATATTTCTCTATTTTTGCTGTGAGCTTTTATATTTTCATCTGTCTTGTCCAACTTCTGTTCCATTTTCTCTATTCTTTTTCCATTCTCATTTACCGCTTGTAATATCTTCTGCATCATATCTTCTCTCTCTTTTTCCTTCTCTTGCTGTGATGCTGTCTGTACAGGAGTTGTTACTTGTGGAATTGAAGGTCTTCTACTCATTGTTACAAAAATATCCAACTCCAATTGCAGAAAAAAAAGAAAGCCAATAATAAAAGGAGAAAAAATAATATAAGAATAAAAAAGAAGGGGGCGTAGCCCTTTTTTGAAAGTGAAAAAAAAAAAAAAAAGAAAAGAAAAATCACAAAAGGAAGGAGGCAACAAAAAAACAATCCTAGTCAAAAAAATCAATAATACGTCAATAATATGTCAATAATTTAAATTTAAAAGATAGAAAAAAAGTGAGTTAAAAACTAAGATAATATAGAAAAAAATCCAATAATTATGTATCTTAATTCCAGTGCATAAAAAAATATAAAATAAAAAGAAAATATTTTTTTTTCCTACCTGATAAAGCAATGAGCAAATCCAGGCAAAGAATCAAGACTTTGCTCTTTCCCAATGGTTTTGGTGACCAGAGAACCTAGTTGGCAGTCATGAAAATGCTGTATTTAGAGATCTGGCACTCCAAAGCATTAATGGACTGAGTGAAAGATGGTGCCTCTAAGTAGAAAAATAGAAATGTTCTCACTTGAGCAGGAATATGGTTCATACGAGACATCCCAGAAACCACATGGCTTCCATGAGGAAATAAGCAATTATGAGAAATAAAACAATAGTAATTAGAGAATACACTTTGAGAAAACTCACTTTTTGATGCTTTTAAATAGGCTGTCTGGGACAAACCTGGTTATTTTATTAAGAGTTTTCTATAAGAGGTGATTTTTAACCAATTAGAAAAGCTTGCCTGACAAACCTCACTTGTCTCCAGACTTCCCTCTTTTCTGCTCTCTTTTCCTTTACAAATATCCCATTTGTTACCTTCCAGTGGAAGACAGGTAAGAAAATGGGAGTAAGTAACTCAGTAAGCATTGCCTGTAA
Source organism: Naja naja (assembly GCA_009733165.1). Lineage (NCBI taxonomy): Eukaryota > Metazoa > Chordata > Lepidosauria > Squamata > Elapidae > Naja > Naja naja. The sequence goes on from SOZL01001057.1 coordinate 211,270, forward strand.
ACATCTCCTATTCAGGTAGGTATGTATTTAATTATGCTTCAAACATTTAAGGTCTGCCAATGCACAGAGAACCATTATTCCCAGGGATGGTACTGTGGAGGTCCTGATGTCAGACTTTCATTCTCAGGCCAGAGCAGTGAATCCTTTTAATTCTTTACCACTATCAACCTATGGTTGGCTTATTGCCATCTGCTGGTGCCAAAAAGCAGATTTTTTTTTAAAGAGAAGGAAGCTTTGGGAAAGTTCGTTGTGCATCAAGATTTAGAAATTAAATCTTGGTTATTGATTATATGCCATCAAATTGCTTTTGATTTCTAGGGAACACACAGATTTTCCTCCATGATCCCTAAAAAAGACTTTCAGGTCTTCCAGTGATACATTCATTGCCAATAAAATTGAGTCCATCCAACTTGATGCTGATCATCCTCTTCTTCTCTTTCCTTCCATCTTTCCCAGAACTACAGTCTTTTCCAGAGAGCTAGGTCCTTCTCATAATGTGTCCAAAATAGGATAATTGGAGCCTGTTCATTTTTGTTTCTAGTGATAACTCAAGGTTGGTTTGTTTGATGATCCATTGGTTTCTGATTTAAGACATACTTCATTCATTGTTTTATCTTTCCCTCTACCTTGCTGCTGAAACTGTTTATAACATTTTAGGCTGACCTACTGAAAATCTTTAAACATGTAAAATTCTGTCACCATGCTGTTTTAATTGTATTTAGACTACCGCAAATTTTCTTGGATCCTTCAGCATTTTCTCTTACAGTTTAGAAAAAACACTTCTTTCAAGTACCCATTAGCTGAAAGATCCAGCTGTGGCCCACAATGTTCAATCAGTTGTTTTGGGAAGTTTGTTTCTAGGCTTCCAAAGTAATTTTTGGGGCCTGTTGCAATGCAATCATTCCATTAGAATAAATACAAAATAGAGAGAACAACTATAAGGCCCTAGAGTATACATAATCCCTGAAATAAACATGTCCCAAGACACAAACAAATTTGATCTGAGTTTAGGTATCTGAGCAACTGCAAGATAAGGAGGTAGTTTACCAGTGATATGTCCCCTGTCACCTCCTCCCCAAGCTACCAGTAAGATATGTCTTTTGCCACTATAATGCTTAAGCAAGTTCTGCAACCCAACAAGACAGACACAGACTCCAGAGAGTAATTAGGACTGCAGAAAAGACAATTACTACCAACCTGCCTTCCATCGAGGACCTGTGCATTGCACGAGTCAAAAAGAGGGCTGTGAAAATATTTACAGACCCCTCACATCCCAGACATAAACTGCTTCAACTCCTACCCTCAAAACGATGCTATAGAGCACTGCACACCAGAACAACTAGACACAAGGACAGTTTTTTCCCAAATGCCATCTCTCTGCTAAACAAATAATTCCCTCAACACTGTCTAACTATTTACAAAGTCTGCACTGCTATTACTATTAATCTTCTCATCACTCTATCACCCATCCTCTCCCACTTGTGACTGTATGACTGTAACTTTGTTGCTTGCATCCTTACGATTTATATTGACTGTTTCCTAGTATGATTTGATTGCTTATTGTACTCTATGACTATTATTAAGTGTTGTACCTGATGATTCTTGGCTCTTGACGCATATATCTTTTCTTTTATGTACACTCAGAGCAATTGCACCAAGACAAATTCCTTGTGTGTCCAATCACATTTGGCCAATAAGGAATTCTATTCTATTCTATTCAAATGAAAGCTGTTTCGGATTGTATTAGTCTCCTTTCTGTATAGCGAGTAGAGATTCTCAACCTGTGGTATTCCAGGGATGGAGAGAAGGCAGACAGAGATGAATCAACAGTGACTCTTTGAATCCCACCCCAGTCTGTTCTCCAATAATAAAGAAATACTGGAACAGTTGATTCCCGTCCCATCACTACCAGCTGGGGAGGGCAACTTTTCAAAATACAATGACTCACGCCGGCCGGCAGCCTGCCCCTTCTTCGGCTCGGCCGAGCTGCTTTTTCGGAGTTTCTCAGTGTTCGTTTGCCCCACGAGAGTAGCGGCAGTGAAACTCTGTCGGCCAATCGAAGGCGGCGAAGGGAAGAACCTCCCGCGCCGGGACTCGCCCAGTCCGCCCTCCAGATGGTGCTGAAAAGGACAGTGCCAGGTTCCTGAAGCCTCAGTCGGGGGGAGAAGATGGCTTCCCAGCAAAGCGAAAGTGGGATCAGGTGGAGAAGGGAGGCTGATTCCGGGGCAGATCTATCCTGCCCTTCGCGGTGGTTTACCTGGGAAGAGATCGGGCTGCGCACTGGCCAGGGAGACCCGCCACGGGACCGCTGGCTGGTGATTGACAGAAAAGTCTATGACATCAGCCGGTTCTACAGGAGGCACCCAGGGGGCTCTCGGACCATCGGCTGCTACGCAGGGCAGGACGCCACGGTAAGGCGCGCGGCAGATGACGAGGCGGGTGGGGGTGGCCACCGTTTCTTTCGCTTTCAGAGTGTCACAGGGAATACCATAGCTTACCCAATTCTGATATTTGTAGCTGTGGGCATGGCACTGAAATATCTTTTCCAAGGCTTCTGTGGTAGCTCTACTAAGTGCTAGTTCAGAGGTCTCCAAACTTGGCAACTTGAAGGCTTGTGGACTTCAACTTTCAAAATTCTCCAGCCAGCAAAGCTGTATACTTAAAACAAGATGCTTGCCTATTTACATTCATTGTTTGATTTCATGTACAAACTGTCCTACAAAGTGTGCATGTGAAAAATGCGATAAAGCTAATCACCTTGTGTAGGGAAGGTTGAGAGTTCAAGCCTAGATAGCAGCAGATGTTTCTCTCTCCCTTGGGAAAAAACCCCCCTCTGCTGCGAGCAAAGCTGGCTGGAGAATTCTGGGAGTTGAAGTCCACAAGTCTTAAAGTTGCCAAGTTTGAGGATCCCTGGGCAGCTAGTCTGATTTGACTGCTTGTTCCTTTACTGTTCAGGGTTGATTCTAAAAGACAGACAACGATTTCCTGCTTTCTAGCTAATCTAAATCTTCTGGCACAGCAGAACAGCTGATGGTTGAAAAAAAAAAGGAAAAATAGCAACTTAGCAAGCAAGTTTGCCAGGTAAGGAGTGAGTGGCAGGAGGGTTCCCGCGGGCCATGTGGGTGGCACAGCCTTGTGTTCCTGCGCAGCCTGGATTAATTGCTTTGGGGGGTGCTCTGGGGTTGACATTTCTCTGCGGACCACCAAAATTTTCTTGCAGTCCACCAGTGGGCCGCAGCCCACTGGTTGGTGACTGCTGATATAGGCTACTGATGTTTCTTCTTCCAGTGTTAAAACCATACCCATCTTCTTCTAGTCTAGTTCCCCTTAATATATATTCAGCATATAGATTGAATATAAGGGTAAAGTACACAGCCTTGTACCCCTTTGCTAACCCTGAGTCAGTCTGTTTTATCATGTTCTTCTGCCTGTACTGTGGCTTCCTGACTTGTATATAAGTTTCTCGTGAAGACAATGAGATTCTGGGATTCTCGTTTTTCTGAGCCCTTCTCAAAAGTCTTTCTATAATATATGAAGCACATATTGACTTCTTTTTGCTAGTCTTTGGCTTTCTCAATTATTTATAAAGCATTTCATTTATTCTGCTCATTGTTCAGTTTGTGGATCTGCACTTTCAGAAAGGCCCAAAAGAGTTGGAACAGGAGCCACCAAAGAGTGATGTGGTTGTCAAATGGAACTGTTTAGCCTGGAGAAGAAAAGTCTTAAGTGGGACTGAGTAAACAGGCTTCAGTTATAGGAAGGCTGATTCCGGCTCAGTGTTGAGGATGCAAGTGCTGTGTGAGAATGGAACCACTTATTGAGGGAAAGACGTGGGCTTCCTTTTTGGATGTCTTCAGGTAGCCTTCCATTAAGGAGGATTCACACATAAGAAGAGAGGTTTGACACGATGGCCTACAATGGTCCCTTTTAAAATCCATTATGTTATGAATCTATGGTTTTCCCAACTCTGAAGGACTGAGCCAAATCTTGCAAATCCCACGGTTAATTGTTAAATGGAAGCGAGAGAAATAAAACAGGAATCCTACCTACAAAATTGTGCAGTGAAATCAGCACACAGATTCTCTCTTGCACTTTTACATTCACACGGACATTTTATTCCTGATATACACTGTGCTTTTAGAACAAAAAAGAAAAAACAATTTAAACCTATGATCTATAGGTTAGCTTTTCTTAGAATTGTTGGTAAAACATTGCAATTTTCTTGTTCTTAGAGTTTCACCAAAAACAAAAGTGAAGATCAGAACCAGAAAATCCTTCCAAATATTTTAAGTGTAATTATTAAATCATAACTTGTAACTTTTTAATTAATCATACAGAACTTTAACAAGGAGCCAGTAGTTCAGTCAATGCAATACTATCCTGTCTGTCTTCCCTTTTGCAAAGAGAGAAGCTGGATCTATATCATGTGATTATTTGAAGATACACATACATCTACACCTTTTCAGCCAGTGGGGAAAATCAGTATCTGGCCTCTGTTAATACAGACTGCAAGTAGTGTCACTGCATTTTTTTAGTTTGTCTGTTCAAGCTTCTAAGCTCATATTATAGCAAGCAAGTGTCTGCTAGCCAGCACTGTGTTATCTTGTCTCCATAGTAACGAGATAAGAAAGTTTTGTAAAGTTTTGATTCACTGCGCATGTGTACAAAGTTTATACTTCACTTCCTGTAACTTCCGTTCTTAATTTTCCTTTGTTCTTTTTCTATATGCCTTGGTAAGAGATAGAGGAAGCTGCAAGTATGTAGCTGCATGTAGGTTTTCTTATTTTATAAATAAAAATGGTTTTAGATTACTTTACAGATCTAATTTTTATCAGCATTGACAGCAAAGAAAAACACGGTCTATCACCTCTAATTAGCAGAGATGTTTGAAGAATTTTACTCCCTGGAAAAAGTTTTTTTCAAGCCTTAAGAATGGTTGAAGAGATCAGCTTAACATTGGTAGCAGAGGCAGGTTTTTTTTAAAGCTTCAAAGCTTCAGGATTAATTATGTTTTTCTTTGCTCGTTATGCTTATTGGTTAGTTCACCAGCTCCGAGGAATTTGGTGTTTAACTGCAAATATGCCTCGAAAGAAAGCAAAGATGAAACAAAGAAGAGCTCTGTCTGAGGACAACTTATCATCTTCTGATATAACTATGGAGGCTGCTTGGAGAATTATTACAGAATGGCAAACTCTCCTACATGCTTCTACCGTGGAAGAGCAACAAGAGATCAGGTCAGTAATCTCTTCTTTTGATGATGCATGTTTTCAAGTTCAGTTTGAAAAAACAAATGCTCAAGATTATGAATTACTTGGAGCAAAGCCTAAAGTTTTACAGTCAGCTGAGCATTTTTCACCCATAGAGAAAGGTGAAATCCTTTATTCTCCAATGTCTCCAGAGCAGGCAATGAGGCAGAAAGCTGTGCAAGACTATTTGAAATCAATTGATTACTTAGAAGAGAGTGTAAAGCAAGCCAAGGCTTTTGCATTATCCCTTCAACCAAATATGGGTGTGGTTCAAGTTCCTGAGCCCTCCATCTTGCCTTCTTCTTGGATGCCAAGGGTCCACCCACAAGTTGGTCACATGGGTGTGGTGTCAGACCAATCAGAGCAGAGAGCTGTGCCTACATCACATGGAATGTCTTATGACCCTGCCTCAGCAAGAGCTCCTGTGTTTTCTAATGTCGTAGCATATCTGCTGACGAATTGCATGCAATACATGATCATAAAAAAATTCTACAAAAATCTTTTGGTGATATGTTCACGATGAAATCTGTTGTACAAGATATTATATCTCCACTTATGCAAATGCCTCCTGTGGCTTCACAAATTGCATCAACTCGGCTTCCTGATATAGCTGCTAGTAAAATGCCTCAGATGCAGATGCCAGCACCCCCAGCAGGCCAAATTGGTGGTGCTCAAATACCAATAGCAGCTCAACAGCAACAAGTCCACATGAAACCACAGGTCAGGCACAGCCACAAATGCATTTAGCAGGTCAACCAGTGCCAGCACCAGTGCCAGCTCCAGTGCCCCCTGGTGGCCAAGCAGGCATTGTTCAACCAGTGCAAATTATGCATGTTCCTCTGCAAATTTCTATCACCCCACTGACTGGTGATTCAAAATTAAAGCGCTCAGGACGAAATTACAAGGCATGGGTCAGTGAGGTTGGCATTTTACTTTGTAGAGAAGGTACCCACTGTATGGTGTTTAATCCTCCACCACAACCGTGGCCTCCTGACATAAGATACTTGGACACTAAAGCATGCACAGCATTATTGATGTCAATGGACACTGAACTGCAGATGATTTTTTTTACCTGATGCAACTGCCCAACAAATTTGGGCTCAATTAGAAGCATGTTACAGGCCTGTTTCAATTGAATCTACATGTTTACTCTTAACTGAATTTCATGGTTCGAGATTAAGGCCAGGTGAAACTATTGGAGAGCATTTAACAAAAATGAAAGGAAAGAGAAAAGAGCTTGCTGAACAAGGTTATGCTGTAGATGATTTTCAAATGATCAGCATTATTATTAACTCTTTGAATTATGAATGGAAAGATGCCATTTCAAAGATTAATCAAGTGCCTATTGCCAGTTTTTTTTTACATTTATATGAAGACTCAGTTACAATTTTGTACAACCCAGTGTGCTCAGCAATATCATGTGTGCAGCATTTTAACTGAAGAAGAAGTACTCATGCAAGCCACGCCACATTTAAGAGGAACACCTGCATCAAGAGCTCCAGCGAGGCATACCTTCCAAGGAAGAGGCTTCGTTCCAAGGATGCCAAGATGTTATATTTGCAACCGTGTGGGACATGCCACCCAGGATTGTCCCCAATGATCTCAAGCACCCACCAGGTACCAGCCCAGAGGAACAGATTCCCGAGGCAGAGGCAGAGGCGGAGGACAAGGTCGTTGTGGTCCCAGGCGTGATCTACAAGCTCCACACATCACATTGGCATTAACCAATGATCCACAATCTGATCCAGAGTATGACAGACGACTTCTCTGGACTTTAGACAGTGGAGCAGCAGTGCATGTTACCTACAGAAGAGATCTGTTCACAGAAATGCACGAGCCTGAACCTGACATGTGTGAACTGTACACTTTTTCAAATTATCCTGTTCAGGTCAGGGGAAAAGGAACTGTTTATATTAAAGAACTCGATGCATTGATTCCTGATGTTTATTATATACCAACAGCAACCTGCAGTTTGCTAAGCCAAAGTCATTTGTCGAGGGTGTCCAAGTACCAGTTTCACCATTTTGAAAAAGCAAGTTATGTGGTTAAAGAGGGTAATATTGTTGCTGAAACCATATTAATTGGTGGTGTTTATTACCTAAAGCCAAAGTCTAACTCACAAGCACAGGCAAGTATACATTATCCAAAAAAGGAGAGCACAGGACCAGAGAGAGATGTTCCAGAGAGAGATCCTGTAGCTACTCCAAAGGCTCCTAAAACCAACAAAAAGAAACAGTTTGCTCAAAGCAAGCCTGAGGTTTCTAATAAATATGTGGAAAATTCACTAACAGGTAAACCTTTGCATTCCAGGTGTATCCATAAGTGGCCTCGACGTTTGGGGCATGCCATTTTTTGTGTTCTCAGAATGATGCCGGAATTCATGAAAGGTTTGGATCTGAAGGGGTGTAAGGTGTTCTTGGATTGTGCTGTCTGCAAGAAACCAAATCCAAAGCAGCAGCTGTTCCAAAACACGCTACACGCCGGTCAACACACATTTTTGATTTGGTACACACTGACATAGTAGGTCCATTTGCACCAACACTTGGTGGCAAAAAATATTTCTTAACAATTGTTGATAATTATTCTAGATATGGATTTGTATTTCCTATGAAGGAAAAATCAGAGACCTTTCAGATCTTTAAAGACTTTGCAACTTATGTCAATACCCAACACAATGTTTGCATTGCTAGAATTCAAAGTGATTGCGATGCTGAATTCATGTCTCAGCGTTTTCAGGACTGGATGCGTAAGAATGGAGTTCTGCACCAGACCTCAGCCCCTTATGTTCCTGCTGAGAATGGAGTGGCGGCACACAGAAATGGAGTTCTACAAACCATGATGTGATGTCTCCTAGAAGATGCTAATCTCAGTCTCCCATACTGGGGTGAAGCTATTAAATATGCAAATTACATTATTAACCACATCTGGAGTAGTGTAATAAATCAGACTCCTTTCTTCAAGTTATATGGGTACAAACCTGATCTCAAAAACATTCATATTTTTGGTTCATATGCTATGGTGAACATTCCATTAGCTGAAAGAAGAAAAGGAGGTTCAGCAGCAAGAAGAATGAGATTCATGGGTATTGATGACAATTCAAAATGGAGCAAATTCGTTGACTCCAGACATGTAATTGTGATTTCTCAGTCCTTCAATTTTGAGGAAGATGCTGACTGATCCAGGATTCACTCCAATGATCCTGGCATTTATTTTCCTAGAGATGATGCCATTGATGTCACGCAGCCTGATGATCAAGATTCACAGGTGGATGTTCCATCAACTAGTTCTTCTCAACCAGATGTTCCGTCTTCGTGGGCCGTTGATGCTGACTATGAAGAAGACGAGGACGAATTGGAAGAAGAATGGACAGTTGTTCCGAGACATTCCGAGAGGACCACAAAGGGGATCCCTCCGAAACGATGCTCATGGCAATTGAGAAAAGCACCTTTACGTTGATTTGTAATGTTACACTGCCTCCTGACAAGTTCACACAAATAAAGCATCTTCCTGATTCAGAGCAAGAGAAATGGTATGAGGCAATGCAGGCTGAAATGGACAGTCTAAAGAAACTCAAGGTGTTTACGCCTGCAAGTCCTCCAACAAATAAGAAAGTTATTGGCACTAGATGGGTCTACAAAATTAAAAAGAAGCCAAAAGGTGGGTCATTATACAAAGCCAGACTTGTAGCTCAGGGTTTCACTCAACGTTATCCTGAGGACTACACAAATACTTACTCACTGACAGTTCGGACTGAGAGCGTGAAAATTGCTTTAGCCACTGCAACTATTCTTGGTTTAGAAGTTTTCCAGTTTGATGTTGAAACAGCTTATCTAAATGCTGACCTGGATGAAGAAATTTACGTCAGAGGTCCTCCAGGGTTCCGGAAGCAAGAACGGGACACCTGGCTTCTAAACAAAAATCTTTATGGTCTGAAACAGTCTGGTTTAATGTGGTATTTAAGTCTTACTGACAAACTAAATTCAATGGGCTTTTCAGAAATATTTTATATTGAAGTCTTTAGGTCACATTAACACTTTTTTGGGTGTTCAGATTACAGAAACTGAGAAGGGGTTTAGTCTTTCACAAGAAGATAAGATTAAACAACTGTTGCATCATTGCAATATGAAGGATGCTAAAACGGCTAGCATACCTATGCAAACAGATTTTCATAATCTGGCACATGAACCAGGTCCTGATTTTGAAGATCAAACACTTTATCATTCAGAAATTGGGTCATTGTTATACATTAGTAGTTGGACCAGACCTGACATTGCACTTAGTGTTAATCTTTTGTCACGACACGTAGGTAAAGCAAAACAGTTTCACTGGTTATGGATTAAGAAGTTGTTGAGATATCTAAAGCACACTAAAAATATGAAGTTGTTGTTAGAACCTACACATACTGATTATGCAGAATTATGTTGTTTTGCAGATTCTGATTGGGCGAGTGGTAAGAAGTCACATAAAAGTACTTCAGGTTATATGATGTTCTTAAATGGATGTCCTGTTTACTGGCAAGTGCCTAAACAGAATTTCATTTCTTGCTCATCTACTGAAGCTAAATATGCTTGTGTTTCTGATGCTTGTAATTCTCTAACATGGTTTGATGCTTTAGTCACAGATATCTGGACATACCCGATCCAGCCAATCACCGTGATGGAAGACAACAAATCTGTGGTTTATATTTCTGAAACACGTTTTCTTATTTTATAAATAAAAATGTTTTTAGATTACTTGACAGGTCTAATTTTTATCAGCATTGACAGCAAAGAAAAACATGGTCTATCACCTCTAATTAGCAGGGATGTTTGAAGAATTTTACTCCATGGCAAAAGTTTTTTTCAAGCGTTAACAATGGTCGAAGAGATTGGCTTAACAAAACAAAACACATCTCTCTCACACACAAAACAACCTGGATGTAGAAAATAAGAAGATAAGTTATGTATTATGTTAAGATATGATAAGATATGTTATGTATTCACATGGAGGAAGTTTGGTGTAGTGATTAAGGCATCAGGCTAGACATTGGGAGATTGTGAATTCAATCATGCTACCATGTGCATGAATCTGGTTATTCACATTCTCTCAGACCTAGGAAGGAAGCAGTGGCAAGTCACTTCTGAAAAACCTTGCCAAGAAAAATTCAGGGACTTGTCCAGCAGTCCCTGAGAATTGGACACGATTGAACAGAAAAAACAACAACAATTTTATCATCATTTAAAAAATAAGACTGCACCCAGTCACTATAACCCACTTTCAGAGCAGATTAGCCAATCTTTTTCTGTTACATTTTACTTACTTTTTAATTTAAAAAAAAAGTATAAAGATTTTCAGTACAATAGTAAAATCAAATACAAATTAAACTCAGAAAAATAAAAAAGAGAAAGAATTAAAAAATGGAAGTGTCCAAAGGTTGAATCATGGCAACTGAACCAAAGGTTGGTAATCTGAGATATTTCATTGCTCATCTAAGCAATGTTATCAGTCAGAGTAAAAATTAGCTAGGCAGAGAGTCAGACAGTCATTGGAATGTACCAACTCTTGCTGCACCAAATTCAGGTGTTTCTCCCCGAAATGAGTTGCAATATCTATGTCAATGAAAACTCAATCATCCAGGCCAAAGCTGACTAAAGGTTGAATCATGGCAACTGGACTGAACTTTGTTAATCTGAGATGTTACTCTGAGAGTCAGAGCGTGAAGATTCAATTGAAATTGGCGTGGCAAGAGTTGGTATATTCCAATGATTCTCTGCCTAATTTTTATTCTGACTGATGAAGTTGCTTGGATGAGCAACAAATGTCTCAGATTAACAAAGTTTGGTCCAGTTGCCATGATTCCACCTTTAAACACCTTTGAGTCTTTATTGACATTAAAAAATGGAAAGAAAAAAAAGAAAAAGAAAAGGGAAAGAAGTAGAATAAATAAAAAGAAAAGAAATATATAAAGAAGTGACTTCCAGTCTTCAGTATGCCAAGAAAAAGAAATTTGATAATTCATTACCTGCTGTTGTGGTTTGCCGGCAGCAGGTGCGGATGGCTGAGGTCTCGGAGAGTGAGGACTCAGATGACGGGCCTGTGTGTGATGCAGGGATGGGGCCAGGACCATCAGGGAGTGGAATGCTGCCTTCGGAGATTGTGGAGGCTGGCAGCAGTGATGAAGAGGTCCCTGAGGAGCCTGTGCTTAGTGCGCATGCATGCAGGGCTGCTCGAAGGAAAGCGCAGCTGCAGCAGCATGGGCGACTCGGGAGTAAGGCTGCAAGTAATGGCCCCTTCCTCAAGAGATAAAAGCCAGCAGAGAAACCAGAGTTCTTTGCAGGAAGCAAAGAAGTTTTTGCACTCAAGCCTTGTGGACGTTCAGAATATTTTGGTTGGTGTTTGGAGACTCTTTATGTTTGAAATATTTCTTAGTAACTTTATCTAGTGTTCTTGGCAGTCTTGCACAACCTTGGCAAGGCTTGTTCTTATCAGAGATAATTAATTTGAAACAGCCTTTGAACCGTGAAGGAACGGAATTCATAAAGAATCATTAAAAGGCTTTTCTGTTACCTCTGTTTCGTGTTTGTTTCCTTGGAACAAGCTTTGGGTCAGAACACCTGCACTAAAGTTACAAATAAATATTTATCCTTCCCAAAACCCATCCTTCTATATGCATAACAATAAATGATCAACTTTTCAGTTCTGGTGTTAGCAAAAAAGCCATAAAGAATTACCAGAGATTTATAAAAAGCATGTCTTATTTTAATCCTGATCAAAGAAAACAACTTTTTATTCCTTTCTTTTACTTCTAACACTCTTGGTCTTTAATTCATTCAGATATTATCTTTTGTGTTGTATCACGGAGGCTTCTTCAAGTCTTTAGCAGACCTCTTTTGTAAATCCACTGGAAAGTCATTATCCAGATCATTATTTTGATTTTTTTTGTATTTCTCCTTTATTTTTCAAAGCCTTAAGCAGCTTCTTCCATCTCTTTAGTTTATTTGGTCTACATCTTATATTTTTAAAAGTTTTACTTTGCTTTCTTTAGGTTTATACTTACTATAAATATCTTTAGAAAGAAGTATAGTTTTTCCTCAGTTTTAAAATTAACTAAAAGTTAATGCAGAACTAAGCAAATTGTGCGTGTTCCACCTATAAATAAATTGAAATGAGAGCAGAAAAGCAGGAATTCTATCTGCAGAGTAAAGCAGTAAAACTGGTTTATATTGCTGAGAAAAAATATTTATAAATACTACTTTCTAGAAAGAAAGTATTAAACAATTAAATTATGTGATTTATATATTTTTCTGTCTTTGATGTTTTCTGCAAAACACTGCAGTTTCTTTGTCATCTGTTGCTCCAGACTTTGCTTGAAGCCAAAATTATTTTCTGAATAATTATAGTTTAGAATTAATCATATCCCTTCAGAGCCAATTTCTTACATAATAGTGCAAATGTCCCAATACCTTGGGTCAAAACACCTCCTGGGAATTACTGTATGTCTGTCATGCTCTGAATTGGACAGAAGAAAGATAAGAATAAAATATTATCTACCAGCTTAAGGGCCTTGGTGGCTCAGGCGGTTAAATGCCTGCATTTAAGTTCCAGCTGCCTACAATTACTGTAGGCTCGAATCCCACCAGGCTCAAGGTTGACTCAACCTTCCATCCTCTCGGGGTAGGTAAATTGAGGACCCAAGATTGTTGTGGGCAATAAGCTGACTTTGTAAAAATGCCGCTTAGTAATAAGCAGGCATATACAATGGAATGAAGGCTATTGCTGAGCACACTGGGTTGTATCCCAAAAATTGTAAGCCGCCCTGAGTCTTCAGAGAAGGGCGGCATACGAATGTAATTTAAAAAAATATGTTTCTTCCAGATGGCCTTTAAGATGATTCTTATAGTATTTCATTATCTTTTGTCTTTATGTTTTGGCTTTAGGATCCTTTTACAGCCTTTCATCTTGACAAGACTCTAGTAAGGAAGCACATGGCATCGCTTTTGATTGGGGAATTGGCCCCTGATCAGCCGAGTTTTGAGCCTGATAAAAATGTAAGTTTGGAGATAGAAAATTAAGATAGTGGCTTAATTTCAAAGTCTTAAATATTATAGGGCTTGACTCAGTGATCACCTTCATAATTGAAACTGATCTGCTATTGAGGTCAACAAAAGGGATTTTATAAGGTGCTCCTCAATCTTTCTGCATTGTCCTCGTACTTCACCCCAATCTATTTTATAAAACTACTAAAATACTATATTTAAGTAAATGTTAATGAAATAGGAATGCAGTACAAATATACTCTATAAATGCATTTAATATGCAGGTTTATTACATAAATATATAAATAAAAATAGTACTAAATAACACAATACTCAGTGGTTTTGTTTAAACTAGTAACCCTCCAACCATAGACGAGTATATACTTTGCAGGAATTGGTGCCGCCTTGTGGACACTCAATAAAGCTATATCAAACTTGTGATAATAATCACAAAACACAACAGGAGACAGTAAACAAGAGCTTTATTATTAAGCTTTTGCAAAAGGGAATTCTGCTCATAGCAGAAGACATTTTTCCCCAGGAAGGCTGGGGTTTATATAAAGTGTCTGCCCCTTTTCTGGGTTCACAGTCTATCCAACTACGTAATTCCCTACACCATACCCATAGCGTACCAACTGTTCCCTTTTCTTTGGACACTACCCTTGTTCTCATGGCTTCTTCCTATTATGTTCTTCTGCACTCAATGGATTATTAACCAGTTCCATTCAGGTCAGAATGACCCTAGCATCTCTTACATTAGTCTTTAAGCCAAAATATACAACTCCCACTCCAGCCAAGGACATAATATTTTCACTTTACAGAATAAGAAGTTACAAAACATGACTTATTTGTTAGATACTGTTATATAAAAGAACAGAAATCATTCTAGATCAAGAAACAAATCAACTCCTCTCTCTATAGGGCTATCTTCCAAACCCTTCTACACTTTAGTATTTAATTCCACATAACCTGTGCTCTGACAGATGCTCCACTGGTTCTAAATTCCTATCTATCATGAGAACCCAGTTCTCTTGGAATAACTACATCATAATGTTGGAAATGACTCCAAATAACAAAACTTGGATCAGTGAAAATACAGAGATTTTATTTGGAAGCTTATATCAAAGCTAACAAAAGGAAAAACAAAAAAGCGGTTTGCAAAGAGTGGTTAGATCTCAGCTTAATTTAACATGAAATTTGAGCCAAGACCCACACCTTAAGATTCTAAAACATACTTTATATACAGT
>SOZL01001058.1:3925-31762 GCA_009733165.1 Naja naja
TATGAAACTAAAAGCCAGATTCTGAAGAACCTATGGAGAAAGATTTTGAACCTGATGTTGGTGGACATCATTTTACAAGGTTCTTACCTATGGATAAGTCCAGCTGGAGATATATGGTGGGAAGACAGAGAGAGAAGACCTCAGTTGCTTCCACACATATGGTACTTCAAGTCTCACTTCTTTCTTCTGTTCAACATCCTCTTTCTATTCTGTTTAACATCTGCACAAAACTATTGGAAGAAGTTATCCATTATTTGAGGGCAAGGTATCATTGATATGCTAGTTGTAAAACTCCTGACTTCCAGACAAAAGCCAGGTTTTTAACAACTTTCCAGAAGGTCGTAAGGGTGGGGCCATTGTTATCTCAGAAGGTAAAGAGGGAAGTCCCTATAAGTAACAGCCACCTTTGGGCCTCTATTGGTTCATCTCCTGAGTTAGAGACTCTGATCAGGCATTCCTCTGACAGGCTGGGCAGAACTGGATAATTTTATCATTTCAGGTAACTCATTGACTATTTTAAGCCTTGGTGGTGCAGTGGTTAGAGTGCAGTACTGCAAACTACTTCTGCTGACAGCCAGCTGCCTGCACGCAGATCAATCCCACCAGGCCCAAGGTGGACTCAGCCTTCCATCCTTCAGGGTAAAATAAGGAGCCACTGGGGCAATATGTTGATCTCTGTAAACTGCTTAGAGAGGACTGTAAAGCACTATAAAGCAGTATATAAGTCTAAGTGCTATTTTTTTTTTTAATAAAGGTTTTATTTTTCCAAAAACAAACAACAAACAAACATACAACACATAAATCCATATCAATTTCAAGTATGTCGGTCGGTCAAAATCACAGTGCCTTCCCTCATTATTCATACTCAATATTACAAAAGGAAAAACTATAATCATTATTATTAATCCTCTATCATATTATAATCTCTATATTGTTTCAACAGTTCTATCTATCTTTATATTCCCAAAAATATATTACCAAACCTTTTTTATCTAACCATTGATAGAACATATTCCATATCTTATAAAACTGCTTTTCTTCTTGGTCCCTAATTTCAAATGTTAATCTACTCATTTCGGCACAGTCCAAAATCTTCTTAATCACTTCCTCCTGTCTTATCATTTCTCCAGTTTTTAGCAAATACAATTCTGGCAGCTGTCAGTACATTAACAATCAAATATTTCAGTTCTTTGTTAAGTGTCTCTGGTACAATTCCCAACAGGAATATCTCAGGTTTCAAGTCTATATGTTGTTGTGTCATTTTTTCCAACCACATGTGGATTTTAGTCCAATATCTTTTAGCATCAGCGCAAGTCCACCACATGTGGTAGTAGGAGCCAGGTATCTGATGACATTTCCAACACTTATCCGATTTGTCCTTGAACATTCTTGCAATCCTTCTCGGGATAGGTGCCACCTGTAAAACATCTTATACAAATTTTCTTTATATGCAGTTGACATTGTCATTTTATAATTCTGATCCCACAGTGTTTGCCATCTCTCTAGATCTATCCCATAACCAAAATTTTCCCCAAGCAATCATTGTTTCCTTAACCTGCTCCTCTTCCATTCTAACTTCTAATAAATGACCATAGAGTTTTTAATCACTTTTTCATTCGTACCCATCAAAATTTTATCTAGTTCAGTTGGTTTTTATAAATACCTTCAGTCCTAACATCCTCATCATATCTAGATTGTATTTGCAAATATGAAAACCAATTCATTTTTATACCTTGTTCTTGTAGTGTTTGCATCGATTTGAGTTCACCCTTTTCATTTAAAATCTCTCCATATCTAACTGTTTGTTCCTTCTTATATATTATTGAATATGAAAAGCTTCAATAGTAGATACCCATAATGGAATTTGTATATAATGTTGTTTTCTAGTTTTTCCCAATTTAAAAATAAAGCTTCTCGAACATAGTGTCTTCTAAAATATCCTTGTTTTTAGTTCCCTTATACCATAAGAAAGCATGCCATCCTAGTAATAAATCATGACCCTCTAAAGTTAACAATCTATTATTTCTCAATGTTATCCATTCTTTCACCCACATCAAACTTGCAGCTTGATAATACAATTCCCAATTTGGTAGTGCAAATCCCCTCTTGACCTTGCATCTTGTAATAGCTTAAATTTAATTCTTGGCTTTTTGCCCTGCCATATAAATTTTGATGTGATTTTATTTAAATCTTCAAAGTACTCTTTCCCAAGTCTAATTGGGATTGTCTGAAATAAATATAGAATTCTAGGTAATACATTCATCTTAACTGTCGATATTCTGCCAATAAGGGATAATTGTATATTTTCCCATCTTTCAAGATCTGTCGCTATCTGCTGTTTGAGTTTTATATAATTGTCTTCTTTCAAAGTACTGCATCTTGACGTTATATATATTCCCAAATATTTAACTTTATTTGCAATCTGTATCTCTAATAAATCTTCTAAATCTTTCTTATTTTGCTAACATATTCTTTGTTAGGATCTTTGTTTTGTCTTTATTAATTTTTAGACCTGCCACCATTCCATATTCTTCTATTTGTTCTATCAACTTAGGTGCTGATTTAAGTGGATCCTCTAGTATGAATACCAAATCGTCTGCAAACGCCTGTAGTTTATATTCTTCTTTTTAATTTTCATTCCTTTTATTTCTTCATCTTCTCTGATAGCTCTATTCAGTACTTCTAGTGTTAAAACAAACAGCAGGGGCGACAGAGGGCAACCTTGTCTAGTTCCTTTTCTTATCCCTATAGATTCTGTCAACTCTCCATTTACCAATATCTTCGCTGTTTGATTATTATATATTGTCTCAATAGCCTGTATAAAGTTTTTCCAAAGCCCATTTGCATCATTTGCAATATCAAAACCGCCAGTTCACATTGTCAAATGCTTTTGAGCATCTAAAACATCAGTGCCATCTGTTTTTCAGGGTGTGCTTCATAATACTCCAAAGTATCTAAAATTATTCTCACATTTTGCTTGATTTGTCGTTTTGGCAAAATCCATTTTGATCCGTGTGAATAAATTCATTTAAGTATCTTTTCATTCTTTCTGCCAGAATTGAAGCAAAGATTTTATAATCTGAATTCAACAATGAGATAGGTCTATAATTTTTAACTTGTTGTAGGTCCATTTCTTCTTTAGGTATAAGGGTAATATAAGCTTCCAACCATGTCTCAGGTATTCTCTTTTTAGTAGCACTTCATTCATCACTTCTAGAAGGGGAGCTTAACACTTCCTGGAAGGTCTTGTAAAATTCCGTAAGCCATCTGGACCTGGTGCTTTTCCTGTATTTTGTTTCTTCAAGGCTTCTGTCAATTCCATCATGGTTATGTTCCCTTCTAGCATTGTTTCAATGTCTTTAGGTATCTGTGGTAGTCTTGTCTTTTGTAGATACTGTTCAATTTTTTCTTCTAGAATATCTTCTTGAGAGTACAGTTTTTCATAGTAGTCTCGAATAATTTTTTTCTTTTCATCATTCCCATGCTGTATATTCCCTTTTCCATCTATTAATTGGCTAATTTTCTTTGTTTCTCTTTCCTTTCTAATTTTATACGCTAACCATCTTCCTGGCTTATTAGCATTTTCAAAGTAATTTTGTTTAGCCTTTAATCTTTTGAGCACTTCTTCCTTGTCCATTAAAGCCATTTTATGTTTAATCACATCCATTTTCCTTTTAATATCTTTCCCTTGCGGTGATTGTTGTAGTTCTTTTTCCAATTTCATGAAATCATCTTCCAATATTTTAAGTGTCTTCTTCCGTTTAATATTTCTTTTCCTTATATAGTCAATTATCTGACCTCTTGTATAAGCCTTCATCGCATCCCAGCGAGTTTGTAGTGATGTATCTTCTTTTCTGTTTTCCTTGAAGAAAAGGTAAGTTCTGTCTCAATTCTCTTTTTAAATTCTTCTTCTTTCAAAATCATGTTATTTAATGTCCATCTAGATCTTCTCCTCTGTCCTTTCCAGGCAACTATCAGTGGATTGTGATCCCCAGGTCCCACTTTCAATTTGAATTTTCTGTATATCGGAGAGCATATCTGCAGATGCCCATACCATATCTATTCTTGACCATGATTCATGTCTATTTGAATAAAAAGTAAATTCTTTATTTCCAATATTTCTCTCTCTCCATATATCTTTAATATTCATTTCTTCTATCATTTGAAAGAAGGACTTGGGTAGCTTTCTTCTAATTTTCTTTTTAGTTCTTTCAGATTTGTAGTCAAGTTGATCATTAATTATCCCATTAAAATCTCCCATCAGAAAGATATTTGCATAGTCTAATTCAATCACTTTTTGATATAATTTCTTATAAAATTCTTCTTGATTCTCACTTGGTGCATATATTGCTATCAAAAGCATTTTAGTATTGTTATCCATTATCTCCACCATTAAAATCCTCCCATCTTCATCTGTATAAATCAATTCTGCAATAATTGTATCTTTAATATATATATTGCTTTTAATATGGACTCTTGCAGACAAATTATATCAAATTTTAATTTCTCTAATTTATGAAATATTTTCCTTCTTTTGGCAATTGAATGAGTCCATTTATATTCATTGAAATCAATTTTCCTTCCATTTTAAGTCTTATATATAGATAAGAGTGTTGGCAGTCACCCAGGCTCTCACTGCCAAATTCAAAGCTAACAAGGAATGCAGTACTCACAGAAGACTGATTTATTCTCAAAGTCCAAAATCCAATCAGGCACACAGACGGAATCCCGGCTTCATTTCACACTTTGTCACACACAGAGTTTAAACTAGCACACCCACTTTATACCTGGTGGGGTGTGGTCTTCTTCACTTATCATTACACCTTCCTTTGGAAGTTCCACAGTCAATTCTTCATGTCCTCCATTTCCCTCTTTTCCTCTGAAGTAGCCATCATAGAATGATTCTGCTTTCTCCACTGTGTCAATTCTATGTCTTTGTTCCCGCCACACAAACAAGAGGCCTTCTGGTATTAGCCATCTATAATTTATTTCTCTCTTCAATAATTCTCTGAGAAAAACGATATTCTCCTCTCCTCTCTCTTATTCTTCTTGGTATCTGTTTCAGTACTGTAACATCTTTGTTGTTGTGCTTCAACGTCTTATCTCTGACTGCTTGCAATATTTGTGATTTGATACTCTTCTTAGTGAATCTAATATGAATTTCTCTTGAAGTTTATTCCTTGATCTCGGCATTCAATCAGGCTTCCGTCCGGGTACACAGCATGGAGACAGCATTGGTCACAGCTGATTGATGATCTCTAGGGCTCGGGACAGGGCCCGTCCTCTGTCCTGGTCCTGTTAGATCTCTCAGCGGCTTTTTGATACCACTCGACCATGGTATCCCTCCTATTGCACATCTCCCGGGGCTGGGAGTGGGAAGCAGTGTTTTAGGGGTGGTTCTCCTCCCACCTCTCAGGACGCTTGCAAACAGTGTTGGCAGGGGGGCAGAGGTCAACCTGGGTTCCTCACTTGTGGGGTCCCCAGGGCCTCGGTCCTCTCACCCCCTCCTGTTCAACATTTATGGCAGCCTGGGTGAGATCATCTGTGACTTTGGGGTGAGTTATCACCAGTATGCTGATGATACTCAGCTATACATTTCCACCCCAGGCCCATCACAGTGATGCTCTCCATGCTGTCCCGTTGTCTGGAAGCTGCACGGATCTGGATGGACAGGAACATGCTTCGACTCAATCCAGCCAAGACAGAGTGGTTGTGCATACCGACATCTCGGTCCAGTCCGGAGGTTCCATCTTTGGTCATGGGGGAGGAGGTGTTGGCCCCCATGGACAGGGCACGGAATCTGGGGGTCCTCCTGGACTCACGGCTCAAATTGGAGGAGCAGGTGGGGGCCGTGGCCAGGGGGGCCTTTGCCCAGATCCGGCTGGTTTGCCAGCTGTGCCCATATCTGGACCGAGATGCCCTGCGCACGATCACTCAGGCGCCATCATTTCGAACTCGACACTGTAACGCCTCTATTTAGGACTGCCCTTGCATACCACTCAGAGGCTTCAACTGGTGCAAAATGCGGCTGCACGGGTTGTGATGGGAGCTTCCCGATACTCCCATATTACACCCCTCCTGCGCGACCTGCATTGGTTTCCGTTGCCCTCCAGGTGAGATTCAAGGTTTTGGTATTAACATTCAAAGTCCAACAGGGCATGGGTCCAGGCTATCTACGGAACGAGCGGCTCCTCCCAACATCAAATACTAACAGCCCTGTACGGGCTCACAGGCGGGGTCTCCTCGGGTGCCGCTGCACAATGTCACTTGGCGGTGACCCGAGAGGGCCTATTCTCTGGCAGCTCCCACTTTGTGGAATCTTCTTCCACTGCTGAGCTCCGTTTGGCCCCGATCTTCAGACCTTCCTGCCACGACTTGAAAAACTTGGCTCTTTTACAATCTGGGCTGTGCTGATTCTCTTGCATTGGGGTTATTTTAACTAGGGGTTTTTAAATCTTAATTCGGCTTAATTTGTTTAATATTTTTTAATTAATTTATTTATTGTTGTATTTTAGTTGTAAGCCACCCCGAGTCCTTTTGGAGAGGGGGCGGCATATAAGTCGAATAAATAAATAAATAAATAAATAAATAAAGTATCAATATTATATCAATAATTTGAAAAAAAGATAAAAATTTGAAAACTAAGAGTGTATAAATAAAAAACTTGAATTTAAAAAGGAAAAAAGGAAAAGAAAAAAGAAAGGGTCCAATAGTTGACTGTCTTGTTTCCAATGTACAAAGTGAAAAGCCAACTCTCAAAAGAAAAAAGGCTAAAAATTGAAAAATAGGAAGATATCAATAAAAAAATTAAAGAATAAAAAATAATAAAGTAGTAAAATATCCTTTAGGAATAACAAAATATATTTTTAGGGGCTCCAATTATAAAAAATTAAGTTCCAAACAATAGGAGACCTTGGCAGGAAGCAATATCACTCTTTATTCCACTGCCACTATGCAAAGTCCAGAGCTTAACAATTGAAAGAGGAGAAATTCCAGCTCTTCTGTTTTTTGCCTCTCAAAGAATTCCAGTTCTTTTATTTTAAAACTCTCCAAGGTTGCTTTACTCTTCAGTTCCAAACTGCAGGCTCAAAGATATTCCAAAAGCACCTGTCCAGCACTTTCTAATCAACAGAGCCTTGGATACAATCCTTGCAAATGTATATGTTTGTATAAGATAGCGAGCCTCTAAGTAGCAATATTGTATCTCTCAGCCAACTTTCACTTCCTTGCCAGATGGCTCCCAAAATATATCACTTCCTGTCTCATTCAAAACAAGAAGAACAGAAAAAAAGTCTCAGGAGCCATTTCTTATATGCAAAAAATGAAAAGTAACCAAGTCAAAATAGCCAAATTACATTAGAGCCCCCAGTGCCAAAAAAAAAAAAAGAAAGGAGACTAGGTTCAAAAATATAAAAGATATTCAAGAACTCCCAAGGAGAAAAAGTGGAGGGAAAAGTCTTTAAAGCCATGAAAAGAAAGAAGAAACAAAACTTTACTTTCAAGCCCGATCTCTTCCGCCGCCTAGTCCATCTCACTCAATTTCACACCATTAGAATTACTAGGGTGTTCCCAAAGGTTAACAACAAAATGATTTCACCGACCGACAAACTTCTTCCGATCTCATTCCTCCGAGCTGTCACAGCTTCTTCAGCCCGATGGCTGCCTCAGCGCGCTTCAGGTAAGGCTGTCCTGGATCAACCAGGGACTTTGCGCGTCCCTGGGATCAACAGGAGGTGCCCCCAACTTTCACCAACCCTACGAGTCAGTTTAGATCCCAGGGGACCATCCCGGCGGCAGTATCGGGGTGATCTCAGGAGTCAAGATCACCTCCGTCTCAAGGGCGACACCAGCTCGCCATCTCCCCCCAAATTCTTTTAATGCTTCCCAGCAAAACAGTATTTCGGTTATTCTTATAATACAAATGTTTATAATCCTTTTTTTAAAAAACAATTTTATTTGGGTTTTCACAAAACAAAAAGAAAAACAAACATCTTTTTTTTAGTGAACAGCATGGTTTCAGGTTTTCACATCTCCATACCGATATAATTTCAGTTACATATTCATCTTTCATATTCAGT
Organism: Naja naja; assembly: GCA_009733165.1. NCBI lineage: Eukaryota > Metazoa > Chordata > Lepidosauria > Squamata > Elapidae > Naja > Naja naja. The sequence continues at coordinate 12,004 of SOZL01001058.1, forward strand.
TTCTTATCTTATCATTACTTTATATGTTCTCTATTTGTTTTTACTCAAATACCTCCCTCAGGCTTATTTTATAGTTTTCTCATTCATTTCCAAATCTATTTCATTTCCTTTTCAAAATTTCCATATCTTCACGGTCATTGTACTTATACTTTTATCTGTCCTGTTTACAATTTCACTACATATTCTTATATCATCATTTCCCAAAAAATTCCTCCGCATTTCAAATATTACAAAACAAAACAAGGTTCCCCCTGTAATTAGCATTTAGAGTGTGTCACCTACATACCTTATAATTAGTTCTCTTTCAAACCCCATTAAACATTCTACTTTTAAATTGTCCCCTTAAACAATTACAACATTCATTGCCTAAAAATGTTTATAATCCTTGGCTTACAACCACTTGTGTAGTGACTGTTCTAAGTTACAATGGCACTGAAAAAGTGACTTACAATTGATTTTCACATCTTCAACTGTTGCACGTGATCAAAATTTGGATGCTTGGCAACTGGCATGTATTTATGACAGTTGCAGTGTCCTGGGGTTATGTGATCACCTTCTGTGATCTATTTGGCAAGAAAGTCAACGCGGAAGCAAGATTCACTTAACAAATCTAAGTGTTACTAAGTTAACAACTGCAGTGATTCATGGACAACTGTGGCAAGGAAGGTCATAAAACAGGTCAAAACTCACTTGATGCCTGTCTTGCTTAGTAGCAGAAATTTTGGTTCAATTGTGGTTATAAGTCAAGGATGACCTGTATACCTTTTCTCACCTCATATTTAAATGATTTGTTCACTAGGATTCCCAGATTTCTCTCACAATTAGATCCCTCAACATGGTAGATGCTGGGTTCAATGGAAGAGACGTAAGATCACAGCAAATCTGCATCCCCTGTAAATGAAGTTCTGGAAGATTCTAGGTAGACTCTGTACCAGTGGTCTCCAAGGTTGGCAACTGTAAGACTTGTGGACTTCTCAACTCCCAGAATTCCTCAGCCAGCTGGCTGGGGAATTCTGGGAGCTGAAATCCACAAGTCTAAAAGTTGCCAAGCTCTGAAAACCCTACTCTTTACAATGAAATGATGATGGGCCCAATCAAGGGTGTAGTTCAGGGGTCTTCAAACTTGACAGCTTTAAGACTTGTGGACGTCAACTCCCAGAATTCCTCCTCCAGTCACGTTAGCTCAGAAATTCTGACAGTCGAAGTCCATAAGTCTTAAACTTGCTAAGTTTGAAGACTCTGGTAGAGTTAAATATATAGAAGGGTCTTCAAATGCTTTAAGACTTATGGACTTCAACTCCCAGAATTCCTCCTCCAGTCATGTTAGCTCAGGAATTCTGGGAGTTGAAGTCCATAAGTCTTAAAGCTATCAAGTTTGAAGACCCCTGTTCTAAACCCTATATTTGGCTAAGTACACCAAGGGTCTTCAAACTTAGCAAGTTTAAGACTTGTGGACTTCAACTCCCAGAATTCCTGACTGGAGGAGGAATTCTGGGAATTGAAGTCCACAAGTCTTAAAGCTGTCTGTTAAAGCAATTTTGAAGACCTGTGCTCTAAAAGGATGCAAACGACCAGCTGTCTGCAAGGAATATAAATCCTTGCCAAGTTTGAAGACCCTTGGTTTAGAATGACACCCGCCTTGGGAATGCCAGAGTCCAGTGTGGAGTCACCCTAGGCAATCAAACACCACACTGAACATCACAGCCTTCTCAGAAGACCAGGCCTGCACAAGAAGCCTTTTCTTCAGAGAATAAGCAATTTAACTCTGAACTGAGGCTGTCATAGGGTCTCTTCCCTTGAGAGAGGCAGGCAGAAATTGCACCTGCTTGAGGTTGGGTTGCATAACAGAGCTACAATCGGAGAACACAAGTCCTTTCTCTGCTGTGGTGACGGTGGAGATCTGTGATCCATGGAAGACCCTTTCTTGGAAAAGAACTTGGGTTGGTTTTCACCCCCTAGTAACACTGGAGAAGGGGCACCTGCATATCTTTTGAACACAGATGTCGAGCGCAATGTAAGGACAAAGACGAGAGATAGATGGTGTGATTGTAAGAAATGAAGGCCGGGAGGAATATTTCAAGTATTTTAATTTCAGCATTGCCAAGGATTTGAATATGCACACCATTTTTTATCAGTTCCATTTCAATAACAACAACAAAAACCCTTATCCAATTAACAATCTTTAACAAAGTTAAAGTTTTAATTTTTTTCTACCTCAAGCACAAAGTCCAAAAGAGGTTTCAAGCAGAAGCAAAGTTAATACTGTGGTATCCTTTTCTTTAATCGAAACAGTCAATTTATTTATTTATTTATTTATTTATTCGACTTGTATGCCGCCCCCTCTCCGAAAGGACTCGGGCGCTCACAGCTAAAAATACAACAATAAATAAATTACCTAAAAACATATTAAACAATTACAAGCCCAATTAGAATTAAAAACCCCAAAGTTAAAATAAATAAACCCCCAGAGGGTCAGCACAGCCCGGATTGTAAGAATAGCCAGGTCTTTAAATCGTGGCGGAAGGTGCGGAGGTCGGGAGCCAGCTGGAGCTCCGGCAGAAGAAGATTCCATAAAGTGGGAGCCGCCACAGAATAGGCCCTCCCCCAGGTCACTGCCAAGTGACATTGAGTCGCAGACGGCACCCCGAGGAGACCCCGTCTGTGCGCCCGTACAGGGCGGTTGGTATTTGATGCTGGGAGGAGTCATTCTCATAAATATCCTGGACCCATGCCATGTAGGACTTTGAATGTTAACACCAAACCTTGAATCTCACCCGAGGGCAATGGAAGCCAATGCAGGCCGAGCAGGAGGGTGTAATATGGGAGTATCGGGAAGCTCCCATCACTACCCGCACGGCCACATTCTGCACCAGTTGAAGCCTCCGAGTGGTATGCAAGGGCAGTCCTAAATAGAGAGCGTTACAGTAATCGAGTCGGAAATGATGAGCCTGAGTGATCGCGCAGGGCATCTCGGTCCAGATATGGGCACAGCTGGTGAACCAGCCGGATCTGGGCAAAGGCCCCCCTGGCCACGGCCCCCACCTGCTCCTCCAATTTGAGCCGTGAGTCCAGGAGGACCCCCAGATTCCATGCCCTGTCCACGGGGGCCAACACCTCCTCCCCCATGACCAAAGATGGAACCTCTGAACTGGACCAAGATGTCGGTATGCACAACCACTCTGTCTTGGCTGGATTGAGTCGAAGCATGTTCCTGTCCATCCAAATCCGCACCGCTTCCAAGCAACAGGACATCACAGGAAGAGCATCACTGATGTGGCCCAGGGTGGAGATGTATAACTGTGTATCATCAGCATACTGATGATAGCTCACCCCAAAGCCACGGATGATCTCACCCAGCAGCTTCATATAAATGTTGAACAAGAGGGGCGAGAGGACCGACCCCTGGGGCACCCCCACAAGTGAGATACCTCGAAGTCGACCTCTGCCCCCCTGCCAACACTGTTTGCAACGCCCCGAGAGGTAGGAGGAGAACCACTGTAAAACAGTGCCTCCCACTCCCAGCCCCCCGAGACGTCACAACAGGATACCATGGTCGATGGTATCGAAAGCCGCTGAGAGATCTAACAGGACCAGGACAGAGAAAAAACCCTTGTCCCGAGCCCTAAAGAGATCATCAATCAGCGCGACCAATGCTGTCTCTGTGCTGTACCCGGGTCGGAAGCCCGATTGGTATGGATCCAGGTAGTCCACTTCCTCCAGGAAGAGTGGCAATTGCTACGCCACCACACTCTCAACAACCTTCGCTAAAAAGCGAAGGTTGGAGACCGGACGAAAGTTGTTCAACACAGCTGGGTCCAGGGCATACTTCTTCAGGAGGGGCCTCACCACCGCTTCTTTCAAAGCAGCAGGGAACAGCCCCTCCCTTAACAAAGCATTGACCAGTGCCCAGAGCCAGCTGCACGTGACCTCCCTGGAGGCATAAACCAACCAGGAAGGGCACGGGTCCAATAAACATGTGGTGGAACTCAGCTGCCACATAATTAGCATAATTAGCCACCTTCGCTAACTCCATCCATTTTTGCAGCTGTTTGTCCATTGTGGGAATCAAAATATCCTTCCATTTCTGTGCGTAATTCTTCCTCTGTCAGCATATATAATAGCAAATTTCCATTGTTTTTCAAGTTCTTTATCCATTATGCCCAAGAGAAAAGTCTCCAAATTTATCTTTATAGTCCCCTTAAGAATCTTCTGTATTGAGAAATGAATCCTACTCCAATATGTCTTTGTTTTGTCACATGTCCACCATAAATGGTAAAAAGATAAGAGGTCAGACTGAGCAACAGACATGATAAGGGCTCTGGAGGTTAAATTGTATGGTGAATGGTTGAGGGAGTTTGGTATGTCTACACTATAGAACAGTGGTCGTCAACCTGATCCCTACCACCCACCAGTGGGCGTTCCAGCTTTCATGGTGGGTGGTAGGGGTTTTGTCCCCTACTTTATAAACCACCATTACTGTGGAACCAGTGGGCGGTTAGAAAATTTTACTACTAACAGAGATACAAAAGTGGGCGGTAGGTATAAAAAGGTTGACTACCCCTGCTGTAGAAGAAAGGATCAGGGCAGAGAGTCACTGAGAAGAGTGAGTCCACAGGACCAGAGCACAGGACAAGAAACTTGTTAAAAGAGAGAGCCGACTTAGAGCTACAGAGAAATTTTCTGACAGTGAGAACAATTAATCAGTGGAAGTCTTGCCTCCAGAAGTTGTGGATGCTACACCATTGGAGAAGTTTTTTTGAAAGAGATTGGACAGCCATTTGTCTGAAATGGTATGGGGCCATGATGGTGAACCTATGGCATGCGTGCCACAGGTGGCACACAGAGCCATTTATGCGGGCACGCGAGCCCCAGTCAAACTTACCTGCACTGTGCATGCGCGTGCCTCCCAGCTGGTTTTCAGCCCGTTTGAGGCCTTTTTCGGCCTCCCAGAGGCTGGAGGGAAGCCTCTGCAGCCTTTGGAGGCCGAAAAACAGGCCTGTTTCATCACTTCCAATACTTCTGGTTTCATCATTTCCGGTATTTGGAGGCTGAAAAAGGGGCCTGTTTTTTGGCTTCCAAAGGCTGCAGAGGCTTCCTTCCAGCCTCTGGGAGACCAAAAAAGGCCTCAAATGGGTCTCAAACCCATTTGAGGCATGCGCATGTGCAGTGCAGGTAAGAGGACGGGCGGGTGTTGTGCACAGATGTGCAGGGGTGGCGGGGTGCGGCTGCTGTTACGGAAGTTTCGAGCATCCAAATAAACAGAGACCTTCTTTCCTGCAGCCAGCCTCCATTTTATTTCCAGCATCTTTCTCCCAGCTTGGAACTGGATTGGATTTTTTTCTTCCAATGCTATTGTTTAGAAGAAGAAAAGAACATAATTGCAGCCATTTTTGCAATGGCCTCAGGATGCCACAGTTTCTAGAAACCATGAATTTGATGTAATCAGTTTAGCACCTTCCAGTTCACCTTAGAAGAATGTCTCCAGTCATCTGAGACATTGCCTTCCAAATTCTACTGAAGAAAATAACCATGTTCCATTTTCACTCTAACCGTCATGCCCCTGTCGGAGTCTGAATCTGAGGAGGAAGCTGAACAGCTGACAGGGAGTGGGAGTGTGGCTCTGTTAGCTGTGGAGGAAACTGGGGAAGGGCAAAGTCTGGCTGGGCAGAGCAGGGAAGAGGTAGAACAAGGGAGAGGGAGTTCAGAGGAAGACCCAGGCTCACCTCCTCTTCATCCTAGGACATGCAAGGAGGAACAGAGAAAGGAGCAACATGCGTTGTGTGGCTTACGGGGGAGGAAAAGGCCCTGATTCCCTTCATTAGCCACAGCTGGGAACAGAGTTTATAAACAAAGGCAAATTGCATGCAGCAGGCTGCTGGGAGCAAATGTGACTTTATCTTGTGTTGTCATTGCTTGTCTGTGTTCCTGGTGTCTTCCCAACCATGTGAGTTTTGCCATGCCTTCAAGTCTGAAATTCTTGCTCCTGCCCTGCCGAACTAATTATTTCAGTTTGACTTAATTGGATTTAAAGTGACAGTTTGTGTTGACCATGTTTTGGACTTAATTCTCTGCAGCCAAAGGCTGTTCCTGGGAGAGTTTTTCTCCAGCCAGAAGGTAACTTGGACATTGGGGGCAAAGTTGGAGCTAATAAAGGGACTCTTATTATCTGACTGCGTTGCCTTTGTGCCATGCCCTGGGTCATCATCACAGTAACTCTATTACCATGCAGTAGATGAAAAGAAGAATCCTCTTTGAAAATGCACAGATGGTTTGATTTTCTCCATTATACATGTCTGGTCCATAATCACAATCCCATTATCCACCATTTTCCTCCCTGCTAAGACTGGAAAATATCAGCATTACCCGTTTAACCACTTAATCGGATTTTTGCTGCTATTGGTAACCTCTTTTCCAAGGATTTTTGTTGCTATGATAATGAGACCATTTGGGTCACAATGTTCCATGTGTTACTGATCTCAAAGCCAATAAACATATCTTTTTATCGTATAAATATGGATGACAAGAAAAAGGAATTCTTCTTTAAAGAATCTTCAAATGGCAGTTGTTAATAATTGCTAGCAGGCCAGAAGTGTCTCTCCTGAGGGACTGTGTTTCCTTTTTCCTGTCATAACATATTTATACTGTAAGATTTAGCAGGTTCTTATTCCATTGGTGGCACTTCTCTTTCTGTTTATACCAGATTAAAGAAACAAATCAAAACAGTTTCTGGCAGACATTCTAGCAGATTAAAACTGTAGAAAGATGAGGTCCTACTGCTATAGGAAGGTTGATGCAAAAAAAGATTATTGGGTGGGTGAATTGTCATAAAAGCCCCTTTGTCTATCTGTATTTTTTGTCTTTTAAAAAAATGGTTTACACTGAGGTTTGGCAGTATTGAGAAGTCTGGGTTCAGCAGTTCCTTGAGTCTCCATCTTCACTTGGGACTGACTCATAATTGTTAGGAGAAGGGTTAATTGGGGGAAAACTAGACGGTGATTGCTTGCCTCTGGGATATTTAAATGAAATCCTATTTCCACTTTCAGAAAAAGAGCAGAATCCAGGGAGGCATCAACGTGCAGATTTCAGACTAGAGACACAATTACATAAATAAATCTGTGTCTCTAAAGCCGCCAAGCAAACTCCCAATTATTCAGCCTCTTGGAAAGATGGAAGGGAAAAAATCCATGGCTTTAAAGTGGGTCTTTTAATTTAATTTAATTTTTTTGCATTGCTGAAGTCCAATTCTTTGGGCATGGAAGGTTTCCTTCTTGCCAGCAATGAGGAGATTAAACTAGCCTAATAGTGATGTCTGAAACTCTTTTGCTGGGCCACAACTGGGCCACAATTTATTGCTAAGCGCTGGACTGAAGCTTGGCAGAACTCACAGTTGATTGGGGGTTTGTTTATCTGATTAAGAAAGACATTTAGGAAAGATGGTTTGCTAGTTGTCACTTCTTACAAACTTGGAAGATACAGTGGCTTCATCAAAGCCCATTTTTTCTGCCCAGATCATCACATTGCGCAACTGATCAGCCAGCAAAATAATTTCAACAACTGCTTCTCTTTTCCACGGTCTTTGCTTTTATTAGATTACAGCAGTTTCCCCCCCCCCCGAAAGCCATCACTCTGCTAAACAATTAAATCCCACAACACTATTCCAACTATTTACTAAGTCTGCATTACTATCACTATTAATCTTCTCATCACTCCTTATCACCCATCCCCTCCCACTTGTGATTGTAGGACTGTAACTTTGTCACTTCTATCCTTATGATTTATACTGACTGTTTCCTAGTATGATTTGATTGCTTATTGTACCCCATGACTATCATTAAGTGTGGTACCTTATGATTCTTGACGAATGTTTCTTTTCTTTTATGTACACTGAATTTGCACCAAGACAAATTCCTTGTGTCCAACCACACTTGACCAATAAAGAATTCTATTCTACTCTACTCTACCCTACTCTACCCTACTCTACCCTATTCCTATCCTATCCTGTTCAAATCCATTCCTACACCATTCGAAGGGTGTCAGAAAAACCTCCCAAGAAAGTCCAGTTGCCTCCTGAAAAAGCCCCTTTGGGGACGATTTAATGGAAAGTTTAATCTTGTGCCGATGAAACCCCGATCTTCTTCTCCCTCCCGCCCAGCTTTTTCGTTCTCAAAAGAACTTCGCATCGGCCCAAGGGGGAGCGACCGAGCCAGCGGGGGCGCATCCCTCCCGCAGCCCAACTTGCAGGCGCTTCCAACCGCTGGCCTTTTAGGGCTCTCCCGGCAGGACGGAGGCTGCGGGGCGAGGCCCCAACCGGGCCCGCCCTCCTCCGCGATCTTTCCCGCCCCGCGCCCGCGCCCTGTTCCGGCCCGAGGGAAACCCGTCCCCGCCGAGGGATGTCCGGCAAGGCAGGCGAGGGCGCCGCTGGAGAGGAAGGGGCGCAAGCGGATCAGGAGGAGGAAGAGGAGGTGGTGGAAGTCCGGCTGGGCGATCGCCGCTTCCCGCCGGTGCGCAAGAAGCGCCTGATCGAGCAGAGCGATTACTTCCGCGCTCTCTACCGCTCGGGCATGCGGGAGGCGGCTGCGGGGGGCGCCGGGTTGGCGGTGCAGCAGCTGCGCGGCGGGCTGAGCGAAGCCGGCCTGGCTCGGGTGCTGCAGTTCATCGAGACGGCGCGGCTGGCCCAGGAGGAGCCGCCCGAAGCCGGAGCGCTGGCCGAGCTGGTGGAGGCCGCCTCCTTCCTGCAGGTGACGCCGCTGCTGCGCCTGCTGCGCTCCCGGGTGCGGCTGCCCAACTGCCTGGAGCTGCATCACCTGGCGCAGGTGTACGGGCTGCCCGAGCTGCGCGAGGCCTGCCTCGACTTCATGGCCGGCCGTCTGCATCAGCTGCTGGCCCGGCCCGAAGCTCACCTGCCGTTCCTGATGCCCGAAGCCCTGGCGCACCAGCTGCGCCAGCGCCGCCACCGGGGCCGGCCGGCTCTGCTTCTCCTGGGTAGCTTCCCGGACCGGCCGCCTCTGCTGCGCTACGAGGAGGAGAAGCGGCTCTGGGAGCCTCTGCCGCCCGCCGAGCCGCCCGCCGACCTGCTCCAGGTGCGCAGCTTCGGCTGGGCGGCCTTGGACAACTACCTGTTCGTGGCGGGCGGCTACCGGTCGAGCAGCCAGGAGATCGCAGCCGCGCACCGCTACAACCCCTGGCTGAACGAGTGGCGCCAACTGGCCTCCATGAACCAGAAGAGGTAAGGCTGCCCGGTTTAATGAACAGAAGGACTAGGGGTGACAGGGTAGCAGGGTCCCAACATCTCAGGGGCTGCCACAAAGAAGAGGGAGTCAAGCTATTCTCCGAAGCACCTGAAGGCAGGACAAGAAGCCATGGGTGGAATCTAATCCAGGAGAGAAGCAACCTAGAACTAAGCAGAAATTTCCTGACAGTGAGAACAATTAATCAGTGGAACAACTTGGCTCCAGAAGTTGTGAATGCTCCAACACTGGAAGTTTTAAGAAGATGTTGGATGACCATTTGTCTGAAGTGGTGTAGGTTTCCTGCCTAAGCAGGGTTGGACTAGAAGACCTCCAAGGTCCCTTCCTTATTCTATTCTATTCTATTCTATTCTATTCTATTCTATTCTATTCTATCTCTACTCTACTCTACTACTTTCTAATTCTCTAATTCTCTACTCTACTTTTTCTAATTCTATTCTATTCTCTACCCTAGTCTATTTTACTTTACTTTGCTCTACTATTCTACTCTGCTCTGCTCTGCTCTGCTCTGCTCTGCTCTGCTCTGCTCTGCTCTCTCTAATTTTCTAATTCTCTACTGTATTCTAATTCTATTCTATTCTCTACTCTACTCTATTTTTACTCTACTTTACTATTCTACTCTACTCTACTCCTATTCTACTCTTCTGTTCTCTTCTCTTCTCTTCCATTCCATTCCATCCCATCCCCATATTGTCTCAAAATCAACCCTGACCATCCTTTGGAAGGACAGATGCTGAAGCTCAAACACTTTGGCCGCCTAAGGAGAAGAGAGTAGAAATTGTTATACAAGTTCGGTGGACAGCTCGAGAAAGAATAGATTTGAGAAATAAATACTTAAGCAAATACGGAAATTAATTAAAGGACTTAAATACTGCAGAATCAGGCGGGCAGCATAACAACATTGACCAAAATGAATGCATACTTTCTGAATGCATTGTATGTGCATGGAATGTTTTTTTTTATAAAGTTTGCATAGAGGGCGGCTGAATAATTTTTTTTTTTAGTTATATCACTCATTGCATCTGGTTGTTGAAAGAAAACATTGGGCTGAAAATATTTGTGCCTTAACCTTCAATTTCTCCAAATGTCTTTTTTTTCCCTAGGGCTAATTTTAAGCTCTTGGCCGTGAGTGGAAAATTATATGCCGTCGGGGGCCAATCTGTCTCCAGCGTTGAGTGTTACCACCCTGAGCAGGACAGCTGGACCTTTGTGGCACCTTTACCAGCTCCCCTTGTGGAGTTCTCGGCATGTGAATGCAAGGAGAAGATATATGTCATGGGAGGCTACATGCCAAGAGGTAAGAAATAGGGCCTTGGTGGCTCAGGCTGTTAAATGCCTGCGCTTAAGTTCCAGCTGCCTGCAATTAGGGCAGACTCGAATCCCACCAGGCTCAAGGTTGACTCAGCCTTCCATCCTCTCAGGGTAGGTAAATTGAGGACCCAAGATTGTTGGGGGCAATAAGCTGACTTTGTAAAAATGCCACTTAGTAATAAGCAGGCATATACAATGGAATGAAGGCTATTGCTGAGCACACTGGGTTGTGTCCCAAAAATTGTAAGCCGCCCTGAGTCTTCGGAGAAGGGCGGCATATAAATGTAATTTATAAAAATAGCAGGGACTGCAGATAGTCATACAGTCGTACAGATAGTCCTTGACTTTATATTATCGTATTCTAGAATAGAGTAGAGTATAGAATAGAATAGAATATAAAATAGAATATAGAATATAGAATAGAATAGAGTAGAAAATATGGAATAGAATGGAATGGAATGGAGTAGAATAGAAAATATGGAATGGGATGGAATGAAATAGAATAGAATAGAATAGAGTAGAATAGAAAATATGGAATGGAATGGAATGGAATAGAATAGAACAGAATTCTTTATTGGCCAAGTGTGATTGGACACACAAGGAATTTGTGTTGGTACAAATGCTCTCAGTGTACATAAAAGAAAAGATACATTCATCAAGAGTCAAGAATCATAAGATACAACACTTAATAATAGTCATAGGGTACAATAAGCAATCAAATCATACTAGGAAACAGTCAATATAAATCATAAGGATAGGGTAGAATAGGTAGAATAGGTAGAATAGAATAGAACAGAATAGAATTCTTTATTGGCCAAGTGTGATTGGACACACAAGGAATTTGTCTTGGTGCAAATGCTCTCAGTGTACATAAAAGAAAAGATACATTCGTCAGGAGTCAAGAATCATAAGGCACAACACTTAATAATAGTCATAGGGTACAATAAGCAATCAAATCATACTTGGAAACAGTCAATATAAAATTGAATAGAAATAGAGAAGAGTTGGAAGGCACCTTGGAGGTCTTCTAGTCCAACCCCCTGCTCAGGCAGGAAACCCTAAAGCATTTCAGACAAATGGTTGTCCAGTCTTTACTTGAAAACTTCCAGTGTTGGAGCATTCACAACTTCTGGAGGCAAGTCGTTCCACTGGTGAATTGTTCTCACTGTCAGGAAATTTCTCCTTAGTTCTAGATTGCTTCTCTCCTTGATTAGTTTCCACCCATTGCTTCTTGTCCTGCCTTCAGGTGCTTTGGAGAATAACTTGACTCCCTCTTCTTTGGGGCAGCCCCTCAAATATTGGAAGACTGCTATCATGTCTCCCCTGGTCCTTCTTTTCATTAAACTAGACATACCCACAATTCCTGCAACCGTTCTTCATATGTTTTAGCCTCAAGTCCCCTAAACATCTCTGTTGCTCTTCTCTGCACTCTTTCTAGAGTCTCAATGTCTTTTTACATCATGGTGACCAAAACTGGATGCTGTATTCCAAGTGTGGCCTTACCAAGGCCTTAGAAAGTAGTACTAACACTTCACAGGATCTTGATTCTGTCCCTCTGCTTATGCAGCCTAGAACTGTATTGGCTTTTCTGACTTACAACAGTTCATATAGTGACCATTCAAAGTTACATCAAAGTTACAACTTATGACCACTGTTTGCTAAGTGACCCGTCAAAATTACAACGGCCCTGAAAAAAGTGACTTGCGACCATTTTTCATACTTATGACCATTGCGGCATCCCCATGGTCACACAATTTACATTCAGATGCTTGACATCTGGGTCACATTTATGACGGTTGCAGAGTCCCTGGGGTTATATGATCCCCTTTTGTGACCTTCTGACAAGCAAAGTCAATGGGGAAGCCAGACTCACTTAACAACCGTGTTAGTAATTTAACAACTGCAGTGATTCACTTAGCAAGAGAGGTGCAGTGGCTTAAAGCTCTCGCCTCACAATCAGGAAGCTGTGAATTCTACTCCAGGTAGAAGCAGACATTTCTCTCTCTGGGCACTGTGAGAATATATCTGCTGAACAAAACTCCGCACTGGCAACAGGAAGGGCATCTGGCCAGTAAACACTCAGCTCCATTCAGTTGCCCAGACTCCACCCCACGAGGGATTACCGGGATTGTTAAATGACCAAAAAAAAAAAGAAGTCATTGGCTTAGCAAATGTGGCAAGAAAAGTCCAAAAAACTCACTTAACAAATTTCTCACTTAGCAACGTAAATTTTGGGCTCCATTGTGGTTGTAAGTTGAGGATTAATTGCACTAAGTAGTCATACAGGAGCCTCTGTGGCGCAGTGGTTAGAGTGCAGTACTGCAAGCTACTTCTGCTGCAGCCAGCTGCCTACAATTTGGCAGTTCAAATCCCACCAGGCTCAAGGCTGGGTCAGCCTTCTGTCCTTCTGAAGTGGGTAAAATGAGGACCCAGATGGTTGGGGGCAAGAGGCTGACTCTGTAAACTGCTTAGAGAGAGCTGTAAAAGCGCTGTGAAGCAGTGTATAAGTCTAAGGGCTATTGCTATTCCTCCCTCGCTCCCTCGCTCCCTCCCTCCCTCTCTTATTCCTTTCTCATTCTCCTTCCTGGTGGTGCAGTGAGTATTGCAGGCTGACTGCCCACTGCCAGGAGTTCAATCCTGACAGGCTGAAGGTTTATTTGACCTTCCATCCTTCCGAGGTGGGTCAAATGAGGACCCAGATTGTTGGGGGCAATAGGCTGACTCTGTTAACCGCTTAGAGAGGGCTGTAAAACACTGTGAAGCGGTATATAAGTCTAAGTGCTATTGCTATTGCTATCAAGCTTTCTTTTTCTCAATTGCAGACCGGAATCTGAATATCTGGGAATATTGCCCCATCTCTGACAAGTGGACTAACTTTGAAACCTGTGGAATGCACATCCGCAAGCAGCAAATGTTATCGGTGGAAGAGACCATCTACATAGTAGGCGGCTGCAGCCACGGCTTGGATTCCAATAAAAGACCGGGTCAGAATGAGGATATGTTAACTGTGCAGTCTTACAATGTGGTTACCAAAGAGTGGCTCTACCTCAAAGGAAACACATCAAAATCGGGTCTTAACTTGACTTGCACTTTGCACAACGACGGAATTTACATCCTGAGCAGAGATATTATTTTGTCCACAAGCTTGGAGCACCGGGTTCTTCTAAAATATAATATATTTTCAGACCGGTGGGAGTCGCTGAGAAACTTCCCCACCCCTGGACAGAATATGTTGATCTGTTCCTTGTATTTTCCAAATCTGATCTGAATCCCATGCATGGCAGAACAGAGATTTCTCTTCATCTGTTCACCAATTCTTTTGCACAGTGGCTCCCAACTACGGGCCGCTTTTAAGACGTATAAACTTCAATTCCCAGAATTCCTCAGCCCAGCATGGAATTCTGGGAGTTGAAGTCCACATGTCTTAAAAGCACCCAAGGCTGGGAAACTCTGCTTTTACAGAATGTTGTAAGTTACGATGCTCAAAATGTTACTATTGCAATGGATAAAGTCGGAGGAGACAAAGGATGCAAACTGATGTGGATCATAGATCATAGAATAACAGAGTTGGAAGGGACCTTGGAGGTCATCTAGTCCAACCCCCTGCTCAAGCAGGAGAGTCTATTCCAAATATTAGCCTCTATCCAGGATTGAACTCACAGCTTCCTCTGGCTTCACTCCATGCGATGTTAAGCTTGTTTAACATCAGGGAAAACACTGAATAAATTTACTGTTTCATATTGATGGCATCGTTTCCCATCAAACCTGAAATATTCTTCCACCGGCTTTTTCCAAAACATTTTGGCTGGGAAGGTTAAATAAATCTCATCACCAGGGATACGATTTTGAGCAGCGATGTGATTAAAGCCACACTGCTTTATATATCCATATCTTGACTTTTTGGACACCTCCAAAAGCCAACAGAGATTGAATGGGAATAATTATTTGAAAGTAGAAGGGGATACCCTCTCGTGAGAATATGTGATCGGGAAGACGGCATGATTTGAGTGAAAGAAAAATGCCTATTTTCAAGACTGAAAATTGTGACTAGACTTTGTTGTACTATAAGCCTATGTGAAACTTCCCTTTTGAGATGCTACCGTGAGGTGGACCTCAAAAGGGACTTAAAATCATAGAATCATAAGGCTGGAAGCAGTGGTGGGATTCAAAAATTTTTTACTACCAGTTCTGTGGGCGTGGCTTGGTGGGCGTGGCTTGGGCATGGCATGGCTTGGTGGGCATGGCAGGGGAAGGATACTGCAAAATCCCCATTCCCTCCCCACCCCACTAACCTGCTTTGCAGCTCCGTTCTCTGTTCTCCTGTGCAGGGCAACCAGAGAAGACCCAGCTGACCAGCTGGGACTCAATGGGAGGCAGAGAACTGGTCAGAAGCTGCTGAATACCACCTCTGGCTGGAAGAGACCTGTGAAGTCTTCCAGTTCAATGCTTTTCAAAAAGTGATAGCTTCCCCTCCACCCCACCCCACCCACTTCTGGGTACAGTTTTGCATTGTGACTCCAGAATTTGGTCAGTGTTTTTTCATTAAAAAGTTCCTTCAAATTGCGGTCTGATGTCAATTCCAGAAGTGTTTCTTGCTCTTGAAAGGTCAGAGTTCACAGCATAGTCCAGGAGTTGGCAATCTTAAACACTCAGAAGATCCAGAAATTTCCTAACTGGAAGCCCCCCGTTCAATTCTGGAGCCAACCAGAAGTCCTGTTCCCCCACCATAGAGTCTCCTCCTAGCACGGCATCCTTTTTCCTCTGCTGACCGGAAGTCTTCTTCCCCCACCATAGAGTATCCTGTTAGTGTGGCATCTTTTTCTCTGCCGACCAGAAGTCTGGTTCCCCCATCATAGAGTCTCCTCCTAGCACGGCATCCTTCAACTGAAAGCCCTATCAATTGTGGAGCTGACCAGCGACACGGAGTCGCAGCAGAGGGATGAAAGAGCCACATGCGGTTCCAGAGCCATGGGTTGCTGACTCCTGGCGTAGTCCATAATGAAGGGTGATGCAGCCCAGTGAATTCCAATATCACATCCTCTTAACATGGAAAATACAACACAAAATCGGTGGGCAGTTTTTCCAAGTCCAACTCCTTGCTCAAGGCAGGAGCCTTATACCATGCAGTTAAATGGTTCTCCAGTCTATTTTTAAAAAAATATCCACTGATGGAGCACGCTCACCTCTGGGAAGCAAACTACTCTGCTGATTAATTGTTTTCACTGTCAAAAAATTATCCTTATTTCTAGGCTATATCTCTCTTTGACAAGCTTCCACCCATTACTGTTTGTGCTGCCCTTTGGTGCCTTAAATCAGAGGTCTCAACATCTTTTTTATAATATGGTGTCCAAAACTGGACACAGTATTCTAAGTGGTGTTACTAAGGCTTTACAAAGCGGTATTGACACTTCACGTGATTCTGATTCTATCCCTCTGTTAATGAAACCTAGGGTTGTGTTGGCTTTTTTGGCAGCTGTAGCACATGGCTGGCTCATATTTAAAGTGATTATCTACTACTACCACCCTCTACCATCTGTCTTTTAGCATCTTACTATGCTTTGGGATAAATGGGTCTTCTATCCTGAAAGTTATTGGAAGTGTAGCATTCTATCCAGGAGTGGGATTCTACCGGTTCGGACCGGTTCATTAGAACCGGCTGTTACGATTCTGCGCAGTTCAGAGATCTGGCAAATCATGCCCCTGTACAAAACATCTTAAGGAAGAACTGTCAAACACACTAGGTATTCAGACAGTCAACAAGGTAAAATATTTAGGGATTCTGCTAACACCTAGGTGCCCATCAATAAGGAAAGAGAATTATGATAATATCACAGATAACTAAAGATTTAGAAAACTGGTCTAAACTACAACTGTCTCTCTTGGGGCGTATTTCAACAATAAAAATGAACATCTTACCAAAATTGCTATTTCTATTTCAAACGGTGCCAGTCAGACTGGAGAAAAAATTCTTTGTAGATCTGAACAAACATATTCACAAATTTATCTGGCAAAAGAAAAAGCCCAGAATTAAACTTAAAATACTGCAAGGTGCCAGGAAGAAAGGTGGGTATGGCCTCCCAGATTTTGAACTCTATTACGAGGCGGCAATAGCAAATTGGCTTAGAGATTGGGCCAAACTAGAAAAAAGGAGAATACTAACTGTAGAGGGTTTTGACCTGCAGCTTGGCTGGCATGCATTTATGTGGGATGGAAAGTATAAGAACCACGCATATTTTAGAAGACACTATGTGAGAAACGTGTTAATTAGTGTCTGGGAAAAGTTGAAAAATAACTTTTATGTAAAAATTCTGCTGTGGATATCCACCTTGGAAGCAGTAACCCACCCAAATGTGATGGATTATGATAACATAATTAGGTATAAAGATTTGCTGTTGGAAACGGGAGAGCTTAAGAATAAAAATCAATAATACAGGGGAAAGAGATCTCCTGGTGGCCATTTTTACAAATCCAAACACACTATAAAAAGATCTACAGCAATTCGGTTTTAGCACGAATATTCAAGAATTTGACAAAATATGGCTAGGGGAAGAAAAGAAATCAATTAGTAGAATATATAGATACTTTCTAAACCATAAATCAAAAGGAGAAACAATGATGGCCACAATGATAAAATGGACTAAAAACATGGCTCGTAATATTGAAATAGATGAATGGGAACATAACTGGCAAATGAACTACAAGCTGACCCTATCAACAGCATATAAAGAAAATTTATATAAAATGATTTATCGTTGGCATCTATCCCAGCCAGATTGGCAAAGATAAGCCCCAATCTGTCGCCTGTGCTGGAAATGTAACCATCCACAGGGAACATACTTTCACATGTGGTGGACATGTTCATTTGCAAGAAGTATTGGCGGAAAGTAAAAAGCTGGATATTTGGTATGACAAAACAAAATTTAAACTTTGATCCTGAGGTGTTTTTGTTAGGGATGATCAACCTAAAATGGAAAAGAAATATTACTACTTAATTTTACATATTATAACTGCAGCTAGGTTAGCCTATGCACAGAACTGGAAATCACGGACACTCCTTCCGACGATATTCTAATCAAGAAAATTCATGATTGTGCTGAAATGGATAGTTTAACCAAGAAAATAAAAAATAAACAAGATAGTGAATACTGTGAAGTATGGGATATATGGTATAAATGGATAAAGGAAAAATAATCCATGATGGTTGTGTTATGGAAGAGATAGATGTGTAATTGATGGAAAAGATACAGAGAAACTAATACTTTGAAAGAACGGAGGAGCTAAATTGACAAGGTAGATCACATCGTATACTGAGGAAGAATAAAACCAATGCTCAAACAAGATGTGAAATGTATATATGTATATATATAACTTTGTAGTCTTCTATTTATATGTATGTTTTTAACTCTTTTTGTTAAATAAAATTTTAAAAAAATCATGCCCCTGGCTGACCCCACCCCTCTCCACCCACCCCTCCCCTCCCATCCCAGTCAGTCCTTATCACGCACGACATCACGCACATGCGCAACATTGCTGACTGCATTCTCCCCTGCCCAGTCACTCCTTAAGGTATTTCTCTCCCCTCCCCCCAGTGATCAGCTGTGCCGGGATCCCCCTCGCTGTCTTACTGCTTCACCCTGGAAGCTTCCCTGAGACCCAGGAGGCAAAAAAGGGCACACGTGGGGGCTTCTGTGTGCCCCCCGTGCTCTGTTTTTGTCTCCTGGGCCTCAGGGAAGCCTCCTGGGAGCAAAAACGGCCTCCCACAAGGCTTCCTTGAGGCTCAGGTGACAAAAAAATGGAGCACTGGGTGGAGGGAATGCTGCAAAAAAAGAAGCTACACCCACCCAGTCACCTGGCCACTCCCACCTAGCCACGCCCATGGAACCAGTAGTAAAAGTATTTGCATCCCACCCTTGATCGTATCTCTCCCCCAGTTGTCTTTCCTCAAAGCAAAACTTTCTTCATGTCTCCATGTGTTCCTTGCATGTCTCCTGATCCGTCCTCATTGCCCTCTTTGGAACCTCCTCCAGTTTCCGCTGACTTCTGAACATGTGCCCAGAACCATTACTCGATGTGAGTCCCACCAAAGAAGAGTTGGGTCATGCGTTCCCTTTCTGTGATTGGGAAACTCCATGGGGCTGAAACTGCCATTTTGCCTTTTGCCGATTCGTGTTCCCTTTGCTCCCAGCTGCTCTTGCAGGGTGAACCGTGAATATTTTCTCTTTCCCGCAAATAATATTTGGAGGTTGTTCTTACCCTTTTAATCCCCGATTTCTAAATGCACAAGATTGCATTTGTCTCTGTCCAGTTCTTTTCTTAAGAAGAGGTTTGATAGCTGTTTGCTTGGAATACAGAATAACAGAGTGGGAAGGGACCCTTGGAGGTCTTCTAGTCCAACCCCTTGCCCAAGCAGGAAGCCCTATACCAGTGGTTGCCAACTGGTGGGCCGGGGACCACTGGTGGGCCGTGAGAAAATTTTGGGTGGTCTGCAGAGAAATGTCCCCCCCAAAGCAATCCAGGCTGCGTGGAAACACAAGGCTGCACCGCCCTCATGGCCTGCCCACCCACTGGCCCCCACCCTTCAGCCAAGCGCAAACCTTACCTTGCGTAGAGCCATGTGAGCTGAAACTGGAAGGTGAGACCAATGGCGGGGGAGGGAAATCCATCCTGGGGTGGCTTGCTGACGTGGTGGGAAAGAAGTCGGTCCCATATTCAGAGCTGCAGTAGTCACAAGACTGGCCCTTTGGTCATCCTGGGGCAGCTTCACCCGGGTGCACCGGCCTGCCATGGACTGGAGGAGCAGCTTCTCCGGGATGACCAAAGGCCAGTCCTGTGACTACTGCAGCTCTGGAATATGGGACCGACTTCCCCCAATGTCAGCAAGCCACTGTCAGTCAATTCATATTAGTGGTCCACGGATTTAAAATTATGAGTTTGGTGGTCCCTGAGGTCCAAAAGGTTGGCGATCCCTGCCCTATACCTTTTCAGGCAAAAGGTTGTCCAATCTCTTCTTAAAAGCCTGGTGGGAATGAGCCTTGGTGGTGCAGGCTGTTAAATGCCTAGCACTTAGTTCCAGCTGCCTGCAATTAGTGCAGGCTCGAATCCCACCAGGCTCAAGGTTGACTCAGCCTTCCATCCTCTTGGGGTAGGTAAATTGAGGACCCAAGATTGTTGGGGGCAATAAGCTGACTTTGTAAAAATGC
>SOZL01001059.1:0-26893 GCA_009733165.1 Naja naja
TGACGTTGTTTGTAGTCAGTCTGAGTGCTTGTCTTACAACAGCTCAGTATGTGATTGATGGTTTCATCTGCTTCTTTGCAGAGTCTGCATTTGGGGTCATCAGCAGATATTTCTATTCTGGCTTTGGTTGCATTCATTCTGATGGCTTGTTCTTGGGCTGCAAGAATCAGGCCTTCTGTCTCTTTCTTCAGTGTTCCCTTGGTCAGCCATAACCAGGTCTTTTCCTTATCTACTTTTCCTTGGATCTTTTCAAGGAACTGTCCATGCAGTGCTTTGTTACACCAGCTATCAGCCCAAGTTTGCATCTCTGTTTTCCTATATTGATCCTTGGTTTGCTGCACTTTGAATAGCTTCCTATTGTTGACCTCCATCAAAGCTGGTTCAACACTGTCTTTCACATAATGTGCCAGAGCATGCTTCTCTTCTTCGACTGTCTGCTTCACTTGCAAAAGTCCTCTGCCACCTGCTTTTCTGGGAAAATATAGCCTGTCAACGTTGTTTATATGTACACAATGTAGTTGGGTTGACAATATATAAACCACAAATATATATGTTTTTAGCTTTAAGGAAAAATACTATAATGTATTATACTATGTTCTGGTTGGTTGGGTATGCTGCAAGATGCCATAAGAGGGAGCTATAGATCATGGTTTAACTCTCTTTCTCACTGATGATCTCTCTTGATACTGATATTGACTGACTACGGACCAATACTGACCAACCCTGTTTATTTTGATTTTCTGTTGATATCGAAGGTTATCTGTTGTATTATGGTTTGATATTTGTCTGCTGTAAAAGTGAAACCGGTAAGAAAACTTTATAACTGGATATTTCTGGACTGTTAAAAACATGTATGACATGGACTGTTTATTGGACTGTGCTATTTCTTCAAGTAAACATTAACACAACTTGATTTAACTCTGTGTGGCTGTATATTTATTCATAACTGTTCTCATAAATGTTTACATGTGCATATCCCTGTTATACAAGGGTTACTCTGTACATATCCTAACAAACGTCACTATGCGGGTGCAGCACATAGTGTATGGTCATCAGTTTTCTCGTTTTCCTATCCAGGCTGTCCAGCTCTTCCTGCGTCCAGTTTACAATCCCAGCAGTATATCTGATGATGGGTATGGCCCAGGTATTTATAGCCTTGATAGTATTACCACTATAAATACCTGGGCCATACTATTATTATTATTATTATTATTATTATTATCATCATCAATATCAATATTAATATTATTACTATTCACCTGCTGCAACTTCCTGATGACCAATTTTGGGATTTGTTTAGGTCTGATGAAGCTGCTGATTTGGGACCAGCCCCCCTCTTGCCTCCCGCATTTGGGGGGGTCTTGACTCCCCCCCCAAAGCCAAATGTGCCCCAGATCCAGAAAAGCATAGAGGAGACCCAGCCTGAGTCCTGGGGGTGGGTTGGCTCTCAGGGAAGGGACCCTGAGCCCACTGAGGATCTCCATCTGCAGGGAGCCCTTTCAGGAGGGCAGGAAACCTGGGCATGAACTAGCCAGGATTGCTCCATCTTTCATCACCACATCTCAGCCTTGCTTCCCTTCAGCAACAAAAGTATATCCCCCCCCAATTAATTTTCAAACTTTTAGCTGAGTTCTTGTTGACAGGCTGATTCCCAGCTCTGCAAAGGAGCCGTGGCAGGTGTCCCTCTTCCGCCCTATAATTAAGGGAAAGGCTGGGGATTTATTTCTTCCTCCCTCTTGGCTTCCCAGGGAGTTTTCCAGCTGCCACCTTGGAAACCAGTCCAGTGAATGGAAAAATACCAAGAACAATGCAGAATTATATCCTGTCCTGAGCCAGGAAGCCCTGAATGTAGAGAATTCCTGGCTTGGCCTAAGATTTAGGCCTTGATTTTCTCTGCATAATTTCAGGCTCTGGCCCTCCTGCTCTTTTCCCCTTGAGAGGTTTATTCCAAAATGTGACAAATCTGTCCTGCTAGATTCATTTCCAGATAGACAATTAGAAAAATACTTATTTTAATCCACCTCGACTCAGGCCGCCTCATGGACACCCCCAAAATCCAAGGCCCCATGGACCCTTTGATCTTCTATGGCAGGAGTCTTCACACTTGACAGCTTTAAGAGTTGTGGACTTCAACCCCCAGAATTCCTCCTCCAGTCAGGCATTAGCTCAGGAATTCTGGGAGTTGAAGTCCACAAGTCTTAAACTTGCCAAGTTTGAAGGCCTTTGTTCTATGGTCTTAGAAATCCATCTCTGGTTCTGAGGGACATTCCCTTTCTCTCTTCATCAAAGTCATTAATTAAAACGTTGGTGAATCCAATGGAGGAGAACAGGGTGGCCAGATTAAACATTTGATGGTCATTTCCAGAGGAGAGTTTGTGGAGATGTCCTTGGGGCCATTTTCTCAGCCAGCTACAAAATGTTGCCCTTCATCCCACACTTGCTAAGAAAGATATTGGGGTTCCTCCATTAAATGTTCATCACATATAGAACATCCACCCACCCCAAGAAAGCAACCTGACTGGAATGTCCTTGGTGACACTTTCTGAGTGGCACTTCCGGGTGGCTGATCCAACGCTGAGCTCTGCCCTCCTTGAATCGCCTGCCATGAGCCCAGTTCTCCAGGGGCCTCCAAGAGAGAGAAAAGACCAGCCAGGATGTGGAGAGATGTGCAAGCATGGAATGGCCTCCCTGGGAAGGTGGTGGGTTCATCCCACCTGGGGATCCCTAAGGAGGGCTGGACAACCACGGTGGGCCGGCCTTCCCAGCCACACAGCCAGGACACCACCCGAGGAGGCGGCTGGGGAGGAGCCCGGCCAGTTCTGCCTCCCTCTCTGGCTCTGGAGCTCCCTTCCCCTGGGCTGCCTGGCTGGGAGCTTCTCCTCCTCTCCCTGAACCCGCACCAAGTCCCCACCTGCAGAGGTTCTCCTCCTCCTTCCACACAGGGAAGCTCCTCCTGCTCTGGGCGATGGGGCTGCCCTGGGCGGCTGGGGCTTCCTGCCCACCCCTGCCCCCGTCTCCTCCCTCCCCTCCCATCTCAGACCCCCCCAGTTCTCCCTCCTGGGCCAAGGGGTGCATAGGAGTAACCCCCAATGGCTGAGACCTGGAACACAGGGACCCCCAAGGGCACCTTCAAAGCCTCAGAGGTGGGGAGGCCGAAGGGGCTCAGAGCCCACTAGAAGTGCCGCATCCCCACAACCAGAAGACCTGGGGCCACCAGGTGCCCCCCAACCCCGCTTTTCTTGGGGGGGCTGGCAAGAAGAGACGTGGGGCGCCCAATGCAGGGCAGCCTGCAGAAGCCCTTGAGGCGGCCTCAGAAGGCAGCCCTGAAGCCTCCAGGGGAGGAAAGACGGACGAGGCAGGGAGTCCTCGACTGATGACCACCATGGAGCCCAACCCTCCTGTTGCCAAGGGAGACGTTCGTTAAGTGAGCTTTGACCCACTTTATGGCCTCTCTGGCCCTGTTTGCTAAGCGAATCACTGCAGACGTTAAGTGAGCCACATGGTTCTTAGGTGAATCCAGCTTCTCCACTGACTTTGCTCGTCCAAAGGTCGCAAAAGGGGATCATGTGACCCCCCTGGGACACTGTGACTGTCATAAGTGTGAGTCAGTTGTCTAAATGTAAATCCTGGGACCCCAAGGAGGCTGCAAGGGCTGCAAGGGTGGAAAGTGGCCCTAAGTCATCTTTTCAGTGCCACTCTGGCATTGAATGGTCACTTAATGGAAAGTTGTAGGTCGAGGACTCTCTGTGCAGTAAAGAGCGAAACCGTCACAGGAGGGAGGAAAGAGGAGGATTCCCTGATAAGTCCTGGCAGAGCTGCAGGGAAATTTCTCCCGGCCTCCTCCTCCTCCTCCTCCTTCCATCCGATTCCACTCCTGCCTCTTTTCCCTCCGTCCCTCCGTCCGTCCGTCTTCCTCCTCCGTCTCCCTGGGAAAGAAATGGCCTTGAAGCCCCTTCGGGGTTCTGAGGGAAATGAGCTGGACATTCTGGGGGGGCCCAGAGCTCTGGGGCTTCAGCCTGACCTCCCTGGTTTTGGGGTCTCCTGCTGCCCAGAAAGCCATTTCCTGACTTCTGAAGGAGCCGAGAGACTCTCCTCCGGCCTCAGCCCTTCCTTCTGGCCGGGACCAGGAGCTGGTGGGCTTCACACCTGGGGGAACAGCAGCCCCCACCTGCCAGGTGCAAAGCTAGCACACCAGACTCGGATCCTGGCAGGAGATGCAACCTGGGGGTCCCTCCACCCCATTCGCTCCTCCCCTGCCTGGGCCCCTGTAGGGATTCAATAACCAGTCATTTCAGTGTCCAAAGATGTCTGACTGCCTGGGCAGTGTTTATTCTTTTATACCATTTTTACAAGCAGAAATGAGCAGCATAGATACAGCATTGGGATTGGAGAATAGATTCACATGGGTGAAACCCTTCAATCACATTGGCATAACCCCTCAACCAATCCTTGAAGTTAGTGGTGATGTTAGTAAATGAGATCACCTGTATACCTGGAAAATCAAAGACATCCCATCCCTATCCCAACAGATAAGAGGATGAATAGAAGATGAGCTCATGGGATAGCAAAAGAGGCCCCCTCCACCAGGCTGCAGTGTGCTGCCAGCTTCTAGTGTCATCCAGGGAAACTCAGTGGCTACCACATTTCACTCTTTTCTATTTTAAATTTAATTAATTAAAGAAGAATCATAAAAGGAGTTAGGAGAGGATTCATAATAATCATCAGAAGAGCATGCTTGCAGTTGTTTATATAGGGCATATACTTGACCCTTAGGCAAGGTAAGAGAGGGTTTGGGATGAAAAGCTGTGATACATATATTGCAAAAGAAGGGAGACATTGAACAAAGCAGCACCCACTAATTAAATCACAAATAATGACTACATAGCATAGAATTTTTCCCATTTAGCCTGTGGGCAACCAAGCCCAAAAGCTTTCCCACCAAGATCCTAATTTATCAATTTTCAAATGCAAGGCCAAATTGTTGAAAATATTAAGCTGGTGCTGGATGGTTCATGACCCATCAAACAAATTAAAACAATATATTTTGTAGAATAGCCTTCTTCAACGCTTGCATCTTATGGTTGATTGTTGAGATAACTGAAGAAGTAACATTAATTGTTTTTGCTAAATTACAGAATTGTTTTGCTAAATTACATGCAACAGAGTTAATGTTAAGGTGAGCGCGAGCAGCAATTGCTGGCACGCCCACTATAGACAAAGCTAGCACTACGTATTCAGTTTTATTAAGTAAGGTTGCTTCAGAGTCAACAGGTGTTATCTAGCGTGACCACTTGTCAAGAACGATTCAAGTGATGAAGTTGCTGTTTAGAAAGTAAAACAGAATCAGCCGGCCGAGGCAGCATTGTGCTTCACTAATATTAGCAGGAATATAATTAAAAGTTTCTTGACCACATGTAAAAACTATCCTTGAGGTAGCCAAACATGGGAAAAGTGAAAGAAGTCTCTTCCAAAGCTGTGCAGTTCAAAGCAGGTGAGCTAATACGATGACAGTGAGGTTTTTTTACTTGAAGATATACAATTAACTACTTTTGCACAAGTTATATTTACAGGGACTGCTACCATTGGGGTGTGAAAAGCAATTGCATCAAGGTGTGGATAATAAGCAGCAAATCCCCAATTAGATATAGTCTTATAGTTAAAGTTCCCATGCAATAAAAATCTGCTTAAGCCAGTGAAATTTTGAATTACTGCAGAAGGAGTGCAGACAGGAACTAAACATGTAGAAAGCAAATGTTCCATATCATAAGTTTCAGATAAGCAAAAGACATCATTCTGTGTGATGTTAGCCAAGCATAAGCAAATGAACCCGGATTGGACACTGTGCCATCTGTAAAGTCAAATTCCTGGGACTGGGACCTGATCTGGGGACTGGTGTGATGTCACAGAATCCTTGGCTGGGTGGACACAACGAGCCTGGGCGGACACAATGAGCTGGAATCCACAAAGGTCCTGTAGGAGCAAACACAACAGCACAGCCTCGCCCCTTACCCCTAATAGTTAACTAAAACATTCAATTAATTTAAGGTAAATAGAAACATTCAATTAAGTTCAGTTGATTTAAGGTAAATTATACTGTTTTTTAAAAAACTTTTTAGAGAGCTGTTCCCTCCTTTTTTATTTATTTGGGGAGACAGGCCTTAAATGGCTGATGAGCATGTTCCATTATGGCTATATTGCAGGTGGAAAAAAAAAAAAAAAAAGCAAAATATCATGTTGTAAAAAGAGGGCTTGCCTAGTAGGTAACATCCATTTGCCAAAGTTGATGATAAAACAATCTACTTGACTTGAGTAATTGGAATAGGGCAAGCTTGTGCCAGGCCTCTAGCATTTTGAGGAAAAAAGAGTGATTGAAAAAAATCAACAAAGCAATAGCCTTAAGAAAGAGGCCCAGAAAGGGTCAAGTGACTACGTATGTAACAAATATCTTCGGTCTTGTAGTAGCGTGCAAAATTAAAAATAAGATCATAAGATTAGGGTCAATCCTGGGCGTAATATAAGCACCTGGAAGATTAAAAATAATTTGACACACATAATGAGAGTCAGAGATTAAGTTGAAAGGCTGTTGAGAAAAAGTTTTGAAAGTTAAAATAGCAGGACACTTTCCAGGTATCATCATGAGAATCCTTGTAAAGGAAGAAGTCATTAAGCAAGCAAGCCAAAGTTTTAAGGAAACATTACAAACAAGCCAAAGTTCTTTAGGCAAACAATACAGCTTACATAGTTACATTGAAGAGATAATGTTATTCTGAAAATAAAATTGAAAATCAGACTTTACATAACTCCACCATTTATACCTTACTGTACTTATCAAAAATTAGAAGAAAAAGTTATTTGCAAAGCCCATTGTAAACCTTTCATGATTTTACCTGTTGTGCTGGCAATAGCCATGCATTCTTCACATTCTTGTTGTAAACCCTCCAGATGGAGTCAAATTTTAGTGTCAATTCTCTGCTTTAATCAGAATATGGATTAAGAGCATGTACAAAGTGCAGCTAGTTTTAAATTTTGATTCCCTTTGCTGAAACTGGGAACTGAGTCATCTTCAAAGATCCAGGCAAATTGCCCACCTGGGAACCGAGCCACCTTTACAGATAATGTTCCAGGCAATTTGCCAATCTCAGCCTATCTATGAGGCTCCTTTGTGTGAAAATCGCTAAAAAATCAGGAGATGAAGCTATGTAACCTATAAAAAAGTTATTTTCTAACCTCACCTTTTTCAAGGCAAAAACTAAAAGCAGAGAAAAAAAATTGTTAAAGTGATCAAAAGCCTCATTCTCCCCCCCCCGCCTCCACCCCTACAACAACCAGCGAAGACAAGAAGGGGGGGAATGTTTAAAATAAATCTCATCCATTTTTTCCACTCAATATTCTTTTCACCAATAAATCACACACAAATAATTTTCATCATGCATAAAGCACACACAAATAATCCTATCTTTCTCAGGTCCGGACCTTTCTCATACTCTTTCTTACTCTCCTTTCAATCTGGGATAGGGGTCAACACACAAACATTTATACCACCTTTTTACTATCAACATACTCACACATTTACACTGTAATCATACGGCTTGCATATTTACAATTCTTTTCTGAGAGCCAATAAGCTCCATTGTAGAGGATCTCATCCTCCAGGGCTGGAAATGATTACATACAGACACATTCTCACACACAACATTTCCAGACCTGGGGAGGGTTTGTCCCTTTAAGTTTCCACATTTTTTTAAACCTGTAGTTTGTTCTCAGAGCATTGGGAGAACTTAAGGAGCGGTTCCAATCACAAAGGTGATTGTGGGCCCGAACCACTGCCTATCTGCCTCCCACAACTCTAAGTCCAATCCAAAAAGCCAATTTAATTCTCTGGTTGCCAAACATGTTACAATTAATTTATTTTGAACTTCAGCAATTCCAATTAGGGCTATACACAGGTAAAGGATATTTTCTTCAATTCAATCCTATTCAATTCTGCATACACTTATTTACATTATTATACATACACAGCTAAGCTCAATTCTGCATGCAATTATTATACATTATTATACATACACATCTAAGAAGTTTTAATGAAAATCACATCATGAAAAGAATAGTAAACATTTTCATCTTCTCTTAGTTCTTCCTAACACATAACAGTAAATGAACCATATTTTCTTTGAACAGCCCCATTGTACTGTATGGAGGGGCTTCCTAACAGATCTGTGTCTCATTCCATGCTTCTGATCAGCAGATCTAATTGTGGACTATTGAAATCAATAGGGCATGCCTTCCACTTTCAGTTCTGCCATCCAGTGCATCAGAAGAAAGCAGTTGCCTGTATTCTACTTACATCCATTGTTCTATCTTCTTAAGCATTAAATAATTAAAAGGATTAAACATAAAAATTTCAAACAAATAAATTTATGTGTCTCTGTCCTGGGTTTCTAGCTTGAATCTCCCCTTTTTCTAATTGTTCCTTTAATATTTTCCTTATGGGGGTGTACAATGGCTTTGCAGAATCAAAAAATTTAGCCTGCTCAGAAGGAGCTGAAAGTCCAATTAGAGAAGATTTTGGAGTGACAATTTTTACCTGATCATAATCAGGAGAGGGGCTTATAGTCAATTATTATTTTGCTGAGACATCAGAGCCAGATGTTTCCACTGCATGACAGCATTGATACCATCGATGTAATATTTGGACTGGAGCCTTGGGTATCCTTAACCTTCTATTCTATTCTATTCTATTCTATTCAGTTCAGGATACCATTTCCCTATCTCCCACCAGCTTCTTTGTGTCTAACTCAGTGTACTTTTGTACCTGATTCATGTAGCAGGAATCTAATTTCCTGAACATGTTCCTGCTGATGCTGAGATAGATTACAACCCATACTTACCATTGATGGGTCCCGAAGGACCCGGGGTCCCGTAGGACGAAGGTGCACCTTGGGGTCTATTTCAGACGATGGTAAGCATGTTGGCTGTTGCCTACCCCGGAGGGTTGATGGCCCCGCCCTGCAGGGTTGATGCCCCACGTTGGGCGCCACTTGTAGGGATTCAATAACCAGTCATTTCAGTGTCCAAAGATGTCTGCCTGCCTGGGCAGTGTTTATTCTTTTTATACCATTTTTACAAGCATGGAAGAGTACCATAGATACAGCATTGGGATTGGAGAATAGATCCCACATGGGTGAAACCCCTCAACCACATTGGTGCAACCTCCCAACCAATCCATAAGACTAGTGGTGATGTTAGTAAATGAGATCACCTATACACCTGGAAAATCAGGGACTTTCCAATCCAACAGATACAGGATGAATAGAGGATGAGCTCATGGGATAGCAAAAGAGGCCCCCTCCACCAGGCTGCAGTGTGCTGCCAGCTTCTAGTGTCATCCAGGGAAACTCAGTGGCTACCACAATTAGCGGCTAAATCTAGCTTTCCTCTCCTTAGTGCCAACTCTCTCCAGAGTGCTGGATCATCGGCTGAGGTTGCATGGGGGTTGTAGGTAAGGTGCATTGGTATGGTGAGGTGTTTGAAGTTGATAGGAGCACAATCAGGGTCTCCCTTTGGATTCCTGTAAACTTGGTCCAAGTTTTGTATCGGCGACGGCTTGTAGCCTTCTTCCATATACGTCCTGAGGAGGTTGTCCTGCCATGCCGCATACAATGGATGTGCTTCATGATGCTGGGCAGGCCAACTGCGTTTATTTTGGTGAACCTCTGAGCTTGAATTGTGTTGAGGTTGTGGCAGGAACTCCGCTGCCTTTGGGTTAAGCTGGGGAGTTGCTGCTTGATGTATGTCTCCTTGCTGAGAAATCTTCGCTGTTACTGGTGGGCTAATTTGCTTGCCCTGCAGGGCTTGAGGCATTGAAGGTTTTCTGTTTTCAGGAATGGAATCTGCGCCTTTCCCGAGAGAGCCGAGCAGAGGATTCCCCTGGGAAGAGGGAGAAGCTGGGGGGGAGGATCCGGCTGGGCTAGGAGAGATCCCTGCAGATCCTCTCCACCTCTGCCTGATTTAGCTTTCCTTCAGATTGGGGGTCTTTGTCTGTGACCCCCAAGTCTTGGCTGGCTGCGGGGCTACCCCTCACCCCTTGTCATGTAGGCAGCAACTCTTCCTTCAGTAGAATCTTCATCTGTGAAATGAAACAGGTGTGTGTGTGTGTGTGCCTGTGAGTGTGTGAGTGGGGCCAGAGGCTCCCAGCCCCAGAGGACGAATCCACGGTTCTGCATTAGGGGGAGGAAGCCTTTATCTCAGACTTTTGGGGTGGGAGGGACCAGAACGAGGGGCAGCACCAATGAGAATTCTCCCTGCTTGAGCGTCATCGGTCTCTGGGCAGATGCCTTTGGGGCTTCACCTGAAGGAGGATCTGGGGGATCTTGGCCTGAATAACCAACTTGGGCTTCTTCTCTGCACCGAACTCTCTCCTGCAGTGGATGAAGTCAAGGGAGACTCTGCCCAGAGACTGATGATGCTGCATGTTATGTATGTAGGTTTAAATGTTATTGGTTTATTTGAACTGGTCTTGTAAAATGTCAAATGGTATTGGTTTAAATAGTGCGGGAAGAAACCCTGCACTCCCATTGGCTAGAAGCTACGGCTGCAGGCTATAAGAAGCAGCCGTAGCCTTACCCGGACGGGTCCATTCGAGCTGTTGTCACTAATAAAGCCTTTTGCTGGAACTCCTCGCGTCTGACTCTTCATGCAAACTTAACACTGGCGACGAGGATGGGATTTCCCTGAAGAGAAGACGACGCGACGAACAAGCAACAGAGTGAGATGGCTGCGCTGAACACCCCCCCAGCACCGTTCGATCCGGCGACGGAAGACTGGGAATCGTATGCAGACCGGTTCCACATGTTCCTGGAAGGGAACGATCTCGCCGCATCCCCGAGAGACGGAAGAGGGCGGTCTTTCTCACACACTGCGGTCCGGCAGTCTTCAAAATGGCGAAGGCGTTGGCGGGAGCAGCGAATTGAAGGTAATGGAATGGCCTGAATTAGAAAGACTTTTAAGAGCCCATTACGCCCCACAAGTATCGTGCCTCATTAAGAGACACGAATTTTACCGTCGGGATCAAGGGGATAGCGAGAGTGTTAATGACTTCGTGGCAAGCTTAAGGGACATTGGGGTGCTTGTGACTTTACCAACGTAGAAGAGGCCATGCGTGATCGGGTTTGTTTTGGGCCTTAAAGATAAGATCTTACAAAGCAAACTGTTAATGAAACCAAAAATCACGTTTAAAGAGGCTATTGAAGAGGCTGTTTCAGCAGAAGCCACCAAGTCCTCAGCTGCGGCCATGAAAAGATTAACAAGGCCTCGAGCCAGGCCTCAAGCCATTCTGATGGGGAAAAATCCACAACAACTCATTGCAAACAAATAGACTCTGATTCGGATAGCAGTGAGGAGAAGAGGGATTTTAAGCTCAGAATGGAGAAGAAAAGAAAAGACTCTGAGAAAACAGGCAAGGATTCTATTGCAGAGGATGTGGGGGGCCACCCCTGAATGCAAGTTCTTTGACTCCATTTGCCTACGTTGTGAGAAACGGGTCATATAGCCAGAGTCTGCAAATCATCCAGAACTCCACCATTTAGGAAGAAATTTCCTGAGGAAGATTTTAAGCCCAACAATTTAATTGGAAAAATGGGGAAATTTAAAAGCAAATGGCAAGAGTGAAACTCACCAAACAATAACCATTGGTCATTCTTCACATTTAAATAGCAGAAAAGTACATGTGAAGGTGTTTATTGAAGGGAGACCGTGCCACATGGAAGTGGACTCAGGCTCTTATTTATCTATGGTGTCATGGGACACTATCCACAGACTCTTTCCAAAAATTCAGAAAAAACATTTCCAGAAGCAAGCACTGACCCTCAAAGACTACCAAGGGAACAAGATTCCAGTAGTTGGAGCGAGGGAATTCAACGTGCAGTTTAAAGGCCACACCAAACGTTTGCCACTGACCATCGTGGACAAGGATCGCCCAAGTTTGCTGGGACTTGAGTGGTTCAAGCCACTTGGCATCGAGGTGACTGGCATCCATCACGTGAGCAGTTCTGACTGGGAAGAGTCCTTGAAGTCTGAGTTTCCAGAGGTCTTCAGCGAAGGACTGGGCAAGTATATGGGGACCCCTATTGCTTTCAGTTTAGACCCCAAGGTGCCCCCAATTCGTTTAAAGCCCAGGAGGGTTCCATTTGTTTTAAAGGAAAAAATTGATGCACAATTAGATAAGCTCATCGCCCAAGGGGTTTTGGAACCTACTGACCACTCCAGATGGGAAACACCCATAGTCACACCAGTCAAGGCTGATGGGTCAGTGAGAATCTGTGGTGACTACAAGGGACACTTAACCATGCGCTGCAGCAGAGCGCATACCCTGTACCTGTTGTGCATCATCTGCTCCATTCCCTTGGCAGGGGTACAGTATTTGCTAAACTGGACTTAGCTCAGGCATATCAACAATTAACAGTTGATGATGCCACTGCAGAGGCACAAACAATTGTGACTCATAGAGGTGCCTTCAAATGTAAAAGACTACAATTTGGAGTAAGCGTGGCACCTGGCATTTTTCAAAGTCTTATGGAAAGAATGTTGCAAGGACTGCCAGGGGTAGTGCCTTATTTTGATGATGTGTTAATCTCTGCTGAGAATGACACTCAGCTTCAAGAGAGACTCAGAGAAGTCCTTACCAGATTCAGAAAAGCAGGTTTGAAAGTCAAGGAAGACAAATGCACTCTCAAAACAGACAGAGTTGAGTTCCTGGGGTACATGATTGATAAACAGGGCATCCACCCCACTGATGCCAAGGTTAAAGCAATCAAGGAAGCCCCTAAACCTCGTTGCAAGTCAGATCTGCAAGCCTTCCTTGGCCTTATTAACTTTTACCACATGTTTCTACCTCACAAAGCATCTATTGCTGAACCCTTACATCGTTTACTTGATAAGAAGGCTGCTTGGATCTGGGGGCGGAAGGAACAGTCAGCATTTAACAGTATTAAGAGACTAATCACGTCTGATGCTGTGTTGATTCAATTCTCTGAGAATTTGCCTGTTGTTCTGACTTGTGATGCATCCCTTTTGGAGTGGGAGGGGTTTTGAGCCACAGGCTTCCCAATGGCGGGAAGCCCCAATTGCATTTTACTCTCGCACGCTGTCCAAAGCAGAGAGGAACTACAGCCAATTGGACAAGGAGGCCTTAGCAGTTGTTGCAGCTGTTAAGAAATTTCATGAATATCTGTATGGCAGGTCATTCACCATTGTTACAGATCACAAACCTTTGCTTGGCATCGTGGCAGGAGACAAACCTACACCTATTATCCTGTCACCAAGAATGCTGAGGTGGACTGAATTTCTTGCAGCCTACTCCTACAAACTGATTCACAGGCCTGGCAAGGACATTGGACATGCTGATGCACTGAGTCGTTGCCCACTACCTTGCCACAAGGAGGACTTTGAACTTGAGACTCACACCTTTTTCCTGGAGACCGTTGCTAAGCTTCCAGTCCATGCTGCTGAGATTGCCAGAGAATCTGCCAAAGATGCTGTGTTGGCACCTGTTATGGGCTGGATTAAGAAAGGTTGGCCTCTTCAAGATCTACCTCACTTTGCCCAACCTTTCAAATCCAGGCAAACTGAATTATCTGTATTAAGAGGATGTATTTTGTGGGGTAACAGGGTGGTTATTCCTGCAAAACTGCAAAGGGAGGTTTTGGAAATGTTACATGAGGGTCATCCTGGGATTGTAAGGATGAAAGGTTTGGCCAGGAGTTATGTATGGTGGCCAGGTATTGACAAAATGGTTGAAAACTGGGTTGCCTCTTGTCCCAATTGCCAGGTAGTCAGGCCTGCCCCACCTCACGCCCCCACACAGGAATGGGAATGTCCTAGGGGCCCATGGTCTAGAATCCACATTGATTTTGCAGGCCCTACAAGAGGGCACACGTTTCTAGTAATTGTAGATGCATACTCCAAATGGCTAAAGGTTATTCTCATGACTTCTACTACTACTGAGGCTGTTATCAAGCAGCTCAGAAAGCTCTTTGTAACCCATGGGTTACCAGATGTCCTTGTCTCTGACAATGGCCCTCAATTCACGTCTAACATTTTTGAATCCTTTCTAGCTCAACAGGGCATCAGACATGCCCTCACAGCCCCTGGGCACCCTTCGCCAACGGCGGCTGAACGTATGGTACGCTTTACCAAAGAAAAGCTTCAGCAGCTGGGTCCTGGGGACATCACTGAGAAGCTTGAAAAGCTTCTTAGTGTTCAGCACATCACTCCTAGCCCATCAACTAACTTGTCCCCAGCAGAGTTGTTAATGGGCAGGAAACTTAGGTCTTCCCTTGACCGACTTCATCCCACTTATGCACCCAATACACCACTGGATTCCACTTCCAAAGTTCGTTCTTTTAGTGTGGGAGATTCTGTCTATGCTAGGAACCTTACAGGTGAACCTTTGTGGATTCCTGCTGAAATAACTCACATCACTGGCCCTCTTTCTTACAGGGTTCAAACAGAGGATGGCCTCCTCTGGAGCAGGCACATTGACCAACTTAGATCCCGGTTCCCTCAGGAACATCGCCCCTGTCTCCCTCTAGGTCCCTCATCTGATGTCTCTTCTAGGGGAAGGGGAGGAACAGGAGGAATATCAGCAAACAGGAATCAACCCTATGTGTAACGAGCCATTGCGACAGGAACCATCCCGAACCCTGTCACAATGCCAAGATCCATCCTTAGAAGTAGAGTCATTACGACAGGAACCATCCGAACCCTGTCACAATGCCTAGATCCATCCTTAGAAGTGGAAGATTGTACATCACTACCTGACTTGGGTGTTGACATTGGAATGGAGATGGGTTGGGAGGAGAGACCAGATTCTAACAGTCTAACAGGGTCTTCTTTCACAGGAAGTCCTAACAGGGAAATGTCAGCAGACACATTTCCCTCTCACTGGGTGAGAACAATAAAGATTCTGAACCACGAAGGTCTCAACGTACACGTAAGAGCCCCACCTATTTAAAGGAATACATTAGATAGGTTGGGGTTTGGTATGGACTGAACCTAGTGGGGAGGGTGTTATGTATGTAGGTTTAAATGTTATTGGTTTATTTGAACTGGTCTTGTAAAATGTCAAATGGTATTGGTTTAAATAGTGCGGGAAGAAACCCTGCACTCCCATTGGCTAGAAGCTACGGCTGCAGGCTATAAGAAGCAGCCGTAGCCTTACCCGGACGGGTCCATTTGAGCTGTTGTCACTAATAAAGCCTTTTGCTGGAACTCCTCGCGTCTGACTCTTCATGCAAACTTAACACTGCAGAAGGGAGAATTCCCATTGGTCCTCCTCCTTTCTGGACACTCCCAATTCCGAAGTTTGAGGAAGCCCCATTCTGGAAGCCTTTCTGCGATTCCTTCGCTTGGCAGAGAGAGGGAACCGGTGGGGAATCGGACGGCCTGAGCCAAAGTGGCTCACGGGATCTTGAGGCAGCTTGTTTTTTGTGGGGAGGGAACCTTCAGGAGGGGAGGGGCAAGGTGGGGCCAGGCCAAGGCAATTCAGCTGCTTCGCTTAACTGCACGTACAATTAACAACTGGTTCAAGCGAACCAGGGAGAAGCGGCTGAATCCAAGCACTGGATTCAGGCCAAGCACAAAGGGCGTCATGGGGGGGAGGTCAGTCCCTTTTCTGGCCTCCATTAAATAACCACCTACGTCCAGTCAGCACCTGTCAGAGAGCAAGGGAGGAAAGGACAAAAGGCACTCCTGACTCCTGAGCAGCTTCAGGGAGAGGCAGCAAGAAGAAGGGATTCTCTCTTGATTACCAGGATCCATTGACAAGATCTCTTGATTTACCACATAAAGATCCCATAAAGGGCAAAAACCAGATCAATGCACATGGAGAATGAGGAAATGTCACTCAGGGCAGGAAAGTTATTTCCCATAGAAAGCAGGAAATCTGGCATAGCTGGAGACTGTTTGGCTGCAGCAGGAATTCTGCGAGGGTGGTTTATTTTTCCTCCTTTTCAAATTGTGTTCTGTGTGGGAAGCCTTAGATCTTCTTTTGGCACTTTGAATAAAGTCGACCTTGGTTTAAGCCCTGCAGTTCCCCCAGGCCTTCTTTTGCCCCTCCTCAGGCTGGCTCAGCTGCTGACTCCCAAAGCCAGACCTGGATGGGGAGGGGCCCCTTCCATCCTCTTTGGGTCCCCAGGGGCTAGTTGGGGGAGGGTCACAAAGGGAGGGGGCAGCTGAAGGAGACCCAATGAGCTGGTGGCTCTTCCCCCACAGTCTCAGTATTGAAGCACCTCCAAGAAGGGAGAGGTTGAAGCCCAAAGTCATCCCCCCATTTCATGGTGGCAGGAGGAGGATAGTGAACACTGGAGGGTTTTACAAAAAAACATTTCCTTGTCAATCAGAAAAGGAAAGACCCCAACTGGAGGCTTTCCACTTCATTCCTAGAAACTGGGGACAAGGGATAGGCCGGGTAGCGCTAGAGCAGAAAGTCAGCTGAGAAGCCACAAACTGGCTCTTGTGATACGATGTGCATACGCAACCCACTTAAGCCAGTCACTTCACCAACGCCTGTATTCACACTTGCCATTTTTAACCATGATTTGTTTCCTGGGGTTGAACCTGTTTGCTGGTGGGTCAATGCATTAGCGGAATCCTGAAGTACATGAATTCAGTGGAGAGAAGCTGAAGCTGAAGCATAGTTTGTAACTGGAATAACCTAGGGACACTTTTCTTCTTGCAAGGATCATGTTCCTGCTCCAGTGGCAATGAGAGACAAAATGCAGGCCTGGTGCAGCCTTCTGCACAGAGGAAAACAGCCACCCCTCCATCCTCTCCCCTGGGGTCCCACCTGGAGCAAACCAAGACCCAAAGTGAGGAGGGTCTGAGCAAGAAGGACAGCAGAAGGCAGTTCCCTGGGTGCTGAACTATTGTCCTCCAGAATCACGTTCTCACACGTCCTGACAGGAACAGCCACAACCACTACGAACGGAGCCCCCAGGGTGTTTCTGGGGTGTTTCACAAACATGTTTTTCTCCAACTCAGTTCCTCACATGGATCCTCAAAGACATTCAGGTTGGAGAAGTTGCTTCTCCCAGTAATAATCCCCAACCCGCTCAGTGAAAGTTATTCTGCTCCTCCTCCAATGACTCTTTGCTGTAAACATCAGACCGAAGCAACATGGAAGAGATTTTCATCAGAAAAAGATAAATTCCTTAGGTCAAATGCTGGGTGGCACAAATCTTCAGAGAGACAGCAGCTGAATGAAAATTCCTTTCAGGCGAAGCTTGCATTGTCTGTCTAAATCAGGAAGGCCACTAGCATTTCCCTCTTGTGAGGGTGCTTTGAATTCTTCTAACTTGTTAAGAATTGGCAAGGGAATTGATTCAGCCTCCAGAATGATGGACCTCCTGCTTCTGCTTCTGCTGATGTCCCAGCCGGTCTCTGGGAAGCTTGGAAGGAAATGCCTGCTGAGCCTGGAGCACCAGGATGGAAAACAACCGTGGAGCTATTACAGGCCAGGAGACCATCTCATTGCTATGATCACCACTGCGACCGAAATATCGAGTATAATCTTCTCTTTCAACAGTGCTCCTTCTATTCAGTTTCATCCGTAAGTCATTTAGAATGACAGAGGGCTCCTTGCTGCTCTCTGGGCATGCTTGTTTTCTTGCAGATGTTTCACTACCCAAACTTGGTAACATCATCAATGTTCAATGACCGAGTTGGATTTCCTCCATTTGCAATTTTAACACACTCCTTATTTTACCTAGTCCTATATTACAGGACCTGTCTCATTTCTTTAACGATTTCTATTTCCATGCCTTTCCTCTCTTGTCTAACTTTGTGGAAAAGACTCAAATTCAAAAATGGGTTTGAAAAACCAGAAGGAAATTGACATTATTTTCCTCTCCCTGTACAATGCTACCTTGATCACTTCCTTGGTTTTGGATCAATGTTGGTTTAAGGCTCAGTAGGTTTGTGGAGACAAGGAGGGTTGAATTTTTTTTAAAAGAATTTGTTGTTGCTGTTGCTGATAATAATATTAACTTTTTTTAAACAATAGGCTTTCTTTTGTTTTTTTAAAAATACTATGCTTCATTTTTGCCATTCAACTTATCAACAAGAATTCCCAGCTGCTGCACAATCTCACCCTGGGCTACAACATCCATGACAACTATGTGAGCACTTTCCACACTTCAGATGCCTTGCTGGACATGCTCTCCACCGGAGATGCCAATGTCCCCAATTACGGCTGTGGAAGGAAGGAGAACCTTCTGGCTTTTATTGATGGAGCTGCCAGGGACATCTCCATCCAGATGTCAACGTTAGGAGGCATTTACAAAGTCCCACAGGTTTGTGTGTTTCTTTATCTGAGTGGGGTGGTGATTGTGGCTAA
Organism: Naja naja; assembly: GCA_009733165.1. NCBI lineage: Eukaryota > Metazoa > Chordata > Lepidosauria > Squamata > Elapidae > Naja > Naja naja. The sequence continues at coordinate 18,392 of SOZL01001059.1, forward strand.
AATACATGACATGTTCGTCTTAAGTAAATGGGAGAGTGTATAGAATAAAAGTGCACAAGGCATACATTATTGTCAAATATTGCCAACATATTTGTCTTGAAATATCTGATCACAAAATATATCATTTGGGTAAACTACAGTTTGCTGATCTGTAGATGTTAGTGCAGCTTTTGACATAGTAAAAAGAGAAATATTGTGGAGGAAATTGGTTGCCCTCAAAATGGTGCTCAGCCTGTTGGCCCTGATCCAAGCCCTTTATCCAAGCCCTTCTTTGAGAGGGCTCAATGGGGCCCTGAGATCAGAGTGGTATTCAGCAGGTTCTGACCAGTTCTGGAGAAGCAGCAGCGGACATTTTGAGTAGTTTGGAGAACCGGCAAAAACCACCTCTGACTGAGATCTAGACTGATCCTTTCTATAGGGGAAGACAAGGCGTGTATTTGAAGCATTCTCTCTAGATATTAATGACTTACCAGTTGTCCTTTAGGATCCTGATGTACATATGTCTAATCATGTGCTAAATACGAATTGGTAGAAACTGGTTTCACTGCTAATATTTTTATCATACATTGGATTCTGTTAAAAACCTTTGCTCTCACTGATATAATCATTGAATGATATGCTAAAGTCAAAAATTATAACATTTGGAAGACAACATCATATCCATAGATGTGAGCCAAGTAACACCTTTTCTTGCCTTAGGGTAATTTTCACTGAAACTAAATATTGCTTCCCACATCATCAAAGAGAAAGGATACAAGTGAATCTACTGTTTAAACTATCCAGCTTTCTTTCCATTTATTAAAGAATATAATGGCATAGCTTCCATCAAACTGAACTCTGGTGCTTGATCTACAGTATATCCTTACTAGATTAAACCCAATGGCAGCATCTGAGGAGCATCCTGGAGGTGGACAAAGGGACTTCAGCTGCTGCCCTCAGAGCAGAATTGGGAATTTATGTGTTAGTGTATATGTCCGTGAGGAGAAATGAGTGCAGCCAGGAAAGCAGTAGAATGAAGACACTTGACACGAGGAGTAAACTGAATACAGGAAAAGTTGGTTTTACTATCATTGAGGAGTCCAAAAACAGTCCAAGTCATACAGGAGACAAGTCAGTCAAATATCAATATGTCCTTGTCCTTACCAATCAGCAGGCACAGTTCGTAGTTTGTCAAAACAGTAGTCAAAAAACGGAGAACCATAAACAGTAGGTAATCAACACAGAGATAGAGCAGAGAACAGGGGAAGAACCAGGTTTCTGGCTCCATCTTATGGCCGGTTGCTGTAGCCACAGCCAATCACATTCCGGCTACTCTTAAAGTGACATACACTTTCAATCCTGGTTTATATATTACAAACCCAAATGTTAGTTATACTAACATTCTCCCTTTGGGTTGAATAATATATAAACCTTACATTCTTATTCCATACTTATCACAACACATGTTATGTTTAACACTGCCTTGTGCTTTTGTAAAGTTATCTGCAATATTGTCTTCAGATGCACAATATTCCAATACAATCATTCCATTCTGTACACATTGCCTGACATTTAGATAACGTATATCAGTGTGTTTAGACCTAGTCTTTACAGCAAGACTAGATGCCATTTGTATCGCTGCCTGATTATCTTCATGCACAGTCAGTGGTTCTCGTACCTTGTTACCTATATCGAACATTAGTTGTTTGTAGAATACTAGATCTGTACATAACAGAGATAAACAGGAAAATTCAGCTTCCATCGTCGACAAACTGACATGTTTTTGCCTTATAGACCGCCATCCTATCAATACATTACCTAATAACACTGCTGTACCTGATGTCGATCTACGTGTAGATAGATCAGTTGCAAAACTTGCATCAGCATACGCAGTCAGTTTCAGATCATTACTAGGCTCTAAATACAATGCATAATGCATTGTATGCTTCAGATATCTCAGTATACGTTTTGCGGCTTGCCAGTGTCTTTCAGTTGGTTCAGAATTAAATCTAGCTAACTGGTTTACACTATAAGCAATATCCGGATGGGACCAATTGCTTAAATAAGACAAACTACCAATCAAGGATTGATAGATGTTCTTATCAAACATTGGGCTTTTACCATCAGTATTACAAAACTCTTGGCTCATGGGTGTCTTTGCTGGTTTACACAGCTCCATTTTAAACATCTTTAGCAGTCTATCGATTTTCGCTATCTGAGAAATTTTATAGCCTCTGTCAGTTTTGTCTATTTGTAACCCAAGATATTGTTTAATTTCACCTAGATTTTTTATTCTGAACTTCTTATCCAACAATGAAATTATGTCTGCTGCTTCCTTTTCAGTTTTCGTGATTAAAGCTATGTCATCTGTAAATAAGAGCAATAATGATATGGAACTATCAGTTTCCCTTTTAAATAAACATGGGTCTGCAATGCCAGCTATGAACCCTATCCTTTCTAACTCTTTAACTATACATTGGTTCCACTCATAACCTGACTGCTTTAATCCATATAAACTCTTTTTCAGCCTCCAACAATCAGTGTTGTTATCCTCTTTTATTCCAAGAGGCTTCTTCATATATATGTTATATTGCAACGGTGCATGCAAGTATGCTGTTTCCACATCTAAGTGGTTTATGATATGTTTTTGTTTTGCTGCCCATACCAAAGCTGCACGCAAAGTTGTAGCTTTCAGGCTAGGAGCAAACACTTCATCATAATCATTTGCAGTTTGACTAAAACCTTGAGCAACCAACCTAGCCTTATGGGTCACAGTCCCATCTATGCTGGTTTTTATTTTATATACCCACTTGCATCCCACTGCATGTTCACCAGGAGGTAGTTTTACATTCTCATAAACCTCTAGCTTTTTCAATGAGTTCAGCTCTCTATTCATAGCTTCCTGCCAAGCAGCCTGTTCCTTGGCTGGATACATTTTCAACTCATCATAAGTTGATGGAACTACATTAACCTGGCATGCTATGCTGGCTTGATACCTATCCGTGGCCTAGATATACGTGTTGTTCTTCTAGGTAACACAGGACTTACAGGTTGATCCTCTTGTTTTATCTCTTGAGATACTACATCATCCTGTGCCATTTCCTCTACTTTAACATCAATTACTGGATCCTCCTCAGGGACAATTTTAGTTTCAATAATCACATCATCAGTAGACTCTAGTCTATTCCACCCTATATGCTCTAGAAATTTGGCACTAGCACTGCTGTATGTATTTTTCGTGCCTGGTGCCCAAAATCTATATGATTTGTGATTTGAATCATATCCAACAAAGATCAGCTTCCTGGCTCTGGATTGCCCTTTTGTTCTCATCTGAGATGGAACATGCACCCATGCAGGGGTACCAAACGTATGGAGATAATCTAGGTTTGGCTTTTTACCATGCCAAAGTGTGAATGGTATTTTACCTGTAGTTGAGTGCACTACATTATTCAACAAACTATTGGCACACATAATAGCCTCTCCCCATAACGTTCTAGGCAAATTAGCATCATTAAGCATATATGAGCCATGGCTTGCAACGTTTGTCCTCGTCTTTCAATGTACGAGTTATGTTCAGCCCTATAAGGTGCAGAACGTTTATGCTTCACACCTAGATTTGCTAACTTTGTTTGAAACTCCTTGTTAACAAATTCTGTCCCATTATCAGTTACTACAGTTATTAATTTGTGCTTACTCTTCTGCTCAGCAAATTTTACCCAATTAAAGAAGTTCTGGCACCTTTCAGTTTTGTTTTCATCAAATAACAGAAACCATATCTAGAGTAGTGATCCACAATACTTAGTATATAACAGGCACCACCCAAACTGGGTTTCATAGGACCAATTAAATCAACAAACACCACCTCTAGAGGTTCCTTCGTTTTAAAACCATTTACCCTGTTTGCAGGAGTAACCTTGCTCTTTTCTTGGTTGCAAGCATTGCAGTTTAAATACCTGTTGCAAGGCTTCAATTTCACTCCTCTGCTAACTTAATGGTTTGTTTTATCTTTTCAAAATTAACATGCCCCAGACGCCTATGTAGTAAGTGAATACATTCATCATGTGGCTTATCATTACTACAAAGCGAGTTAGCTGTCTGCAACTGGTCAGTACGTATGACATATAGCTCATTTTCCAGCTGAGCATTAACACATTTACCCTCTTTTTCTATCATACATTTATCTCCCCTGAAGTTTACTTCGTAACCAAGTTTAGCTAAAACCCTAATTGATAACAGGTTACACTTCAGTTTAGGGACATATAACATAGGTAAATGCTCCTTTAACCATGGACAATATGCATTACCTTCACCCTCTGCTTTCATCTTCCAACCGTTGCCAATGAAACATGTTGTGAACTTTTAAACATTTTTACAAAATGCTTTTTGTTAGTTGTAATACATTGTGAGGCTCCACTATCAACAACCCACAAATCATGGTTACTAGTGGATTTTCTAAACACAGCCAGACTACTCTTCTGCTTAGGTTTAGCCTTTTTACAGAATCTTGCTATGTGCCCCCTAGCCCCACAAGAAAAACATTTTTCACAGTATAGGCATTTGAAGACAAATTATCTTCCTGCGGTTGTTTCTCCCTCAATTGGTCTCTGTCATTTCTCCTTCTTGCTTCTTCTAGCAATCTTCCAGTTATGTCAGTCAATGTTAGTTCATTTCTTGTTAAAACTTCCAGAGAAGAAACATAGTTATCATAACTTTCATCCAATGATGACAGTATGATGTAAACCTGATATAGTTCTGAAAAAAATTCTTTTTCATGCAGCTCCTGGAAAATTTTCTTCAACAAGTTTAAATGCTGTAGCATATCTCCACCTCTCAGAAGACGTGTTCTAAACAATTTTTGTGTTAGATGTATCTGTGCACCAACACTATCACGAACATAAATCTTCTTTAAATTCTCCCAACACCTAGCAGCAGACTCTTCCCCACGAATATGGACAAGCTGCTGGTCATTCAGTGTTATTCCAATTATACAAAGAGCTCGTTCGTTATCACGTTTAAACTCAGCAATCTTCTTGGCATCGTCCTCATTTTCAGGATTCAATGCATTCACATCTGGTGGATCATTGACTGCATACCATAACCCTTCTCGCAGAAGTAGACTGCACTTCATAGACCAGGAAACATAGTTTGTTCCATCCAGTCTGGTTATCAGTGATAGACTGGTTGCTGGATCATTAGCCATCTTCAACCAGGATAGTAAACCACAATCAATCAGTAAACAGCTGTTAGTGTCTTGAATATTCAGACCAGCTCTCACCCCTTTGCTCTCTGGCCTACACTGGGCCCATAACCAGTGTTAGTATATATCTCCATGAGGAGAAACGAGTGCAGCCAGGAAAGTGTGAGTAGAGAGACAATGAATAAGACACTTGACATGAGGAGTAAACTGAATACAGGAAAAGTTGGTTTTACTATCATTGAGGAGTTAGCAGAGTCCAAAAACAGTCCAAGTCATACAGGAAACAAGTCAGTTAAATATCAATATGTCCTTGTCCTTACCAATCAGCAGGCACAGTTCGTAGTTTGTCAAAACAGTAGTCAAAAAACGGAGAACCATAAACAGTAGGTAATCAACACAGTGATAGAGCAGAGAACAGGGGGAAGAACCAGGTTTCTGGCTCCCTCTTATGGCCGGTTGCTGTAGCCACAGCCAATCACATTCCGGCTACTCTTAAAGTGACATACACCTTTAATCCTGGTTTATATATTACAAACCCAAATGTTAGCTATACTAACATTATGCACTTTGCCCTTTCTCTAAGACCAGTGTGTATAATTCCTAGTATTCAATTAAAGCAATACAATCTGAAAGACTCCCAAAATTATGTGTGTTAGAACTGTAAAATTTCAATTAGAGACATCTTGGGTTGCACAAGTGGCAAAATTGTATTAGATGTGTTCTCCCTTTCTCCAAATGCCAGTTGTTTAAGACAGTGGTTGCCAACCAGTGGGTTGGAGACCACTGGTGGTCCGCGAGAAAACTTTGGTGCTCCTCAGAGAAATGTCACCCCCAAAGCACCCTCCAAAGCAATTAATTGAGGCTTCACGGGAACACAAGGCTTGCGTTGCTTGCTTTGTGAACAACATGAGGTAGTGAGGGGAGGGGGGAAAGGGCAGAGGGGGGAGCTTGCCCCACTCACCCCACACTTCTCACTTGGCCACCAGGCTGCTTCTCTCTGCTTCTTTCTGCTTCTGCTTTTGGCTGCATGCAAGAGAAAGCAATCAAAAGTCTTTGGGACTTCTCTCCCCAATCTGGCCAAGACAATCATTTCTGGAGTTTGGGAGAGAAAGCAAGACTTCTGCTGCTTCTGCTGCTTTCCTTGCAGGAAGCCAAAAGTCTCTCTCTCTCCCTCTCCCCGAGAACGGAGCTGGAGATGGTATCCTGTGATCCCAAATAAAGAATGATCGATCGGTAGGAAAACGGGTGGGGAATTTTCCTGAAGACTTTCTGGGGGAATTTTCCAGGGTCTCTGGTCCGCGGGATTTAAAATTATGAGTTTGGTGGTCCCTGAGGTCCAAAAGGTTGGCGACCCCTGGTCTAAGACACAGAGGGATCAGTAGCTTGGGCTGAGCATCACAGAAAGGACCTAGTGGGATCCACATATTAAAATAACTTATATGCTGGGCCATCAGAATTAAATAATTACATATAATACTGCACCTTATTTCAGCAAAATAGTTCAGATAGACATGTGGGTCTGATTGTGGTAAATTGTAGGGGTGATGCAGAATGATTCATATACTGTATTATTCTTTCTTATTTAGCTTGTTCTTGCGTTCTGTTTTTATACACAAATGTATCAATGTCCTGTGTTGTATATTATGAATTTTGATATGGATTAGTGGCTAGCCAACAATAAATTACTGTAATATGTAGAAGAGAACTAATGAGGAGTTATTAAAACCTAGTGTGTTTGGGACTTGATCTGACCCCAAATATAACACAGCCCTCTTCATTGCTTTTTCAGATCAGTGTTGAGCCTGTTTCAGAGACCCTGACCGATAAAAACCAATTCCCCACCTGATGCTTTCCAGTACTCAGCTGCCCTGATTGGCCTCTTTGCTTCAGACACAGCGGAGGAGCAGATTTCATGAGGACTTTCCCTCCAATGCTTGTCAGGAATGGAATTTGTGTGGTTATATCACAACAATTTTCAACAACTGGAGGGAGCAGATTTCATGAGGACTTTCCTCCAATGCTTGTCAGGAATGGAATTTGTGTGGTTATATCACAATTTCAACAACTGGTCATACAGCATACCTCAGGGAGGCCCTCTCTAAGTGGAGACAAGTCAATGTCTTTGTTCACTTCATGGAATACAATTCCATTTGGGACAGAATTCTTCCTTTCCATGAAACACTCAGGCATTTGCCAGGACCCATTGAACAGAAAGTCTGGATCTTGACAATCTTGGGTAATTTTGCAATTAGAAGGCACAAAATTCTTAAATATGTCCATAGTTTTTGGGCCTTTGCTTTTCAACGGAAATCTAGGCAAATATATCATCTCCTTGAACCCAATTTTTTTGTGGAAGATCCTTTTCAAGACCATTATTTCCTCTGTTCTCTTAACAAGCACGTCTTTTCTGTCAAAGGGCAGAGAAGATGCACCCAGAAAGCCCCACTGGATACCCAGAAAGAAAACAGAAGAGCAGATCAAAAATAACCCCTATCTGTACACTTTCATTCAGACTCTGGCCCAGGCCTTGAACACTGCATATTCCTCCAGTTCCAGAAAGAGAAGGAAGAGGGTGAAAAGAGGTTGGGGGCTCAAGGCTGCAACCATGGCAGGTAAAGGACTGACTTAAATTATAGTTCTGTATTTTCACCAATTCCTCATAAAGAAGTCCTAAAACAATGGTTTTATTCCATATGTATTTTAAGATTCTTCTGGGTTGAAACATAACTCTGGTTGCCATATTTTTTTTTGCTTATCACTAGTCAGCCACATATAATTAAAAATTTCCTTCTTTACAATTACATTTCCGAAATATTTGAAACACTATATATCTCTGAAAATGCATCGAGCATTAAATACCACAGTACATCATTGCAAACAAATTCATTAGAAATTTACCATAATTTTATTAGTATTCAACATAAAATTCAATAGATCTTAAAAGTTCTTCTCAGGTTTATCTCTCATCCTTCTTCCAGTGCAAGCTCTTCGCCGTTGACTCTTCATGCAAACTTAACACTGGCACCTAAGGTGGGATTGCCCTGAAGAGAAGATGAGCCGAAAGACAAGCAGAAGAGAGATGGCTGCACTGAACACTTCCCCCCCCCATTCGATCCGGGCTGGAAGACTGGGACTCAGATGCGGATCGCTTCCAGATGTACCTGGAAGGAAACGAACTCGCCGACATTCCCGAGAGAGACGGAAGAGGGCGGTATTTCTCACGACCGCGTGTCCGGCGCAGTCTTCAAGATGATGGCGAATGCTAGTGGGAGCTGCAGAACTGAAGGTAATGGAATGGCCTGATTTGGAGAAGCTTTAAGAGCCCA